>PVIR01002912.1:0-11965 GCA_004026965.1 Petromus typicus | reverse complement strand
CCAAGACAGGCGCCGGAACCACTGAGCTAACTCCCCGGCCCCTTCACTACTAGTTTTTATAAGAGATCACTCGCAGTAAAATGGGCTCCCGGAAGTACAAAGCGCTTGTAGCTCAGTCACTGCATCTAGGAGCAATCAGTTCCAAAAAGCCAGTTCCCTTCTTCATCGACAAATGCTGTTCCTTCACAAGCAACCTAGTTTTCTAAGAGCAGGGTATTTACCAAGCCGCACACAGTTCTCTACACACAGTCCACAGAGGTCAGCTTGCTGTCGCCTTCACTCAGACAGGAAGGTGTGAGCACACAGAGGCGGGGGCTGGCACAGAAGCACCAGGCAGGCCAGGACTGTAGCTGCTCAATGGCGGCTACAGCTTGTCCACGTTCTCAAGGCCCAGGGCGACTGAGAAGTCAGGCTGAACAGAGGCCATGCCTGCCTGTGGTCCCCTCAAGCAAGCTCAGCCACCAAAGAGCCCCAAAGCCCCTCACAGTGCTGGCACACAAGTGCTTTCAGTTCTCATTACAAAGGGACCAAAGTGACTTCTACTTGGTGAGCCTGTCACATGCAGGTCAGTAACAGTTCCTTGACTGTGCTTATGTGACAAAACTCTGTGGCTTCGGATCTCTTTCCTCCACGTCACACTTCTGCTATCACTAACGAGCACCTACAAAATCACTTCAGTATCACCAGTTTCAACAACTGCCTTTCCCCCACTAAGGTTTATGGAGGCAAAAACATCCACATCTCTTCCCATCTGCCCAAATTAAGACAAATTATCAGCAATCACTAAAGATTTGATGACCTTCAAAGATTTTAGAAAACCAACACGTTTTTCTTTTTCCTTTCTGACATCCCAGTGAAACACAGGGAAGATAGGAGGAAAAAAAAAAAGATTTGTTTTGCAATAGGTCCTTCTGCTCCCAATTACAGGGAGGCAGAGCCAAGTGCGGAGAGGTTCTACTTGGAGAGGTTCTACGTGAGGACAGGACAGACTGACTCTTCTCCATTGGGTCCCTCACTGGAGCAGCGACAGCAAGGGCATCAGTGGCCCAGTGGGAATCTGGCTCCACACCAGGCAGCAGCCCACCCCCGCCATTTTCTTCCACTTAGCTCTTAGCAACAAATTTAGTCTTCTTTTCCCTAGTCTGATAATTTTCTTAAGTTTAAGAAAAATTCTTTTAAACTTCTTGGATAAATAAGATATACCCAAAGGAAATCTAATGTTGATAAGAAATGAATAAAAAACAACACTTTCAATTTATGTGCAGAGGAATATTTTAGAAGCACAGTAATATGGACAACCACCTGGCTGCCCAAAAGAAACCAGAGACCAAAGATGCGCCAATGAAAAGACTGAGGCATGGGCGTCTCTTCTCCCACCCTGCCCTGGGACACAGCAGGGGGAGCCCCGCATCCACAGTGCAACAGGCGAGGGCCACAGTGTCACCCACGCCGCGTTCTGGGCGGTCACTTACCTGCGCCATTGACCAGGCCACTGTGGCTGGGGTTCTTGGTGGGCTGGCGGTGCCGGGTCCGCGCACCAGGGCTTTGCTCACTGGCTCCTGTGGCTGTGCGGGCCGAACCACCTGAGTGTCTGTGCGTTCTGGGGGTTCAAAGTAAAAGGCAGACAGACATAAGTCACTGTTAAAAAGAAAGAAGTGTATCCTACCTAAGTCATCGTCTTGCCTCTCTCGCTATTTACTGGGTACGAGACCTTTAATAGCCCCTCCAGTTTTTGACTCAAAAAAAGCTAGCTCCAAGCTGAGGCCCAGGACAGCTTCCTTCTTGGTAGAAGCCCAAAAGTCAGCTTTGTGTAAACTTTTCCACTTGAAGTAAACAAATCCAGAGTGAATTACCCCTACGTCTGAAATAACTAGCCAAATAGCCAATGACCATCACATTATTTTTACTGGGCTAAAATATTAAAAATAAACAAGAATCACCAGACAGGCTGCAGATGAAAAACTTCTCCCATGAGGCAGAAAGAACCTAACTTCTCCAAATGGACTTTCTCTATAGCTAGGAAGACGACGGTTCCCTTGGAAATGGAGGTAAAGGGGCATCACACAATGATAGTGCACATGGTGACAGGTCCTACCTAGGAAAGATGACTCAGCAGCTCATCCACCTAAACAAGAACTGGTGCAGAAAAAAACCTACACCACAAAGAAAGCGAGCACAAAGCTCCTGACATCTGCAGAGAACACAAGGCAAAGGCAGCGTGTGCGCTCGAGTCCTTTTGAAGCGCGCCATTCCGTTCTCACCCAGTGAATGTCTAAGCGTCCCTGCTCTTCAGTCCAGTTCTTTCACCAAAGGACATTACTCTTCTGTTTAGTAATTCTAAACCACTTTGTACCATCTGGAGAAGAAAAGCTCATCATTCAAAAGCACAAAAACAGAGGCCTAGGGAACAATTTACTTTATATGACATGGAATAGGAAGACTCCTATATGCAATAAAAGCAATGGCAGTCACCACAGACGTATATAATATCCATCGAGCTGCAACCCTGTGTGCCACTACTGCACACTTCACTTGAGTTATCTCCATCTGAGAAGCAACCAGTCAACTCGCCTACCTACCAGGAGTTTACTGCTATTACTCCCATTTTACAGAGTCAAAAACAAAAAACAGACACAGAGAAGTTTTAGAAAAATAAGTAATGTAACACAGATTCAAGTTTAGGCAGTAAAACTTCAACAGTCACCTGATCTGTGGCTGAAGGACGGGGTGGGAAGCCTGGATTTACGCTGAATTCTTCCTCGGCTACTCTTCACTGACCACATGGCCAGTGTTATGCCCGGGAAGCTCCCCGCTGGACAGGCCCACACCCACCCCAGCACCCCAGCTGATGAGTCTCTGGTGCGGCACTGTGTGACGAGCTTGCAGTGCAACAAGCAGGAGGTCCCTGGGGGTCTATGAACCACGACTATCTTCTCAGTGACAGCGTTTCTGACAGCCCAGACACAAGCCAAAATGTTAGCAGTGATTATTTTGGATGCCAGGAAGATGGAAACTTTGGTTTCGCTTTTTCTGTGCTCTTCTAGATTATTTCCAGTCTCTTTCGTTGCATTTATATATAAGGGGGAAAAAATCACAAATTTTTAAAAAAGAAGAAAGCAATTGTCCTCGGGAGAGAGAGGCAGACTACAGAGAGAGAGACTAGTAAATTCTGAAGTCCACTGTACCTAAAGACCACGTGGCAGTTAAAAATGGAGAAAGGGTATAACTGAACTATGGAAATAAAGATTCAGTTTGGTCTCTCTTTTTCCATCTTATTTTTCCCTCAGCTAATTTCATAAATCAAAAGCTGTCAACTGTACCCTAGTCAAAGAAAAATATTTCAAAGTCCCCACTTCATGGGAAGAAACGCTAGTATTAAGCACTTTACCACAAGTCCTCATCGAAAGCAGAATAGGCACAGACTAGTTCCAAAAGGAAGGGCGGTCTTCAGCAACTGGCCAGCATGGCTGTGTGCGTGTGTGCGTGCGTGCGTGTGTGTGTGTGTGTGTGTGCGCACGTGTGTGTGTGTGCACACCTGGGCATGTACCCATGTGCGGCCCCCAGATTTGGAGCTCCCAGACCTGGGAGAGGCCCATGTCCCTCAAGGAGCAGGAGGCCCTGCACAAGCAGCACTGAAATGCGACATCAATCCTGTCAGCCACACGGGCCGTAATAACTCTGTGATTGGTTCCAGTGGCCAGGGCTCCTCGTCCCTCTGCAGACCAGCTGGGCACAGCAACAGGGTGGGTCCCATCACTCTCCCGGCCCCTCCTTCCCTTCCGTGAAAGGGCATGTGGTCAGAGTTGAGAGAGAATGCTTTCAGAATGCTTAACCACTAATGACAGCCGCTTGCCCTGAATGACAGGCTGGAGCAGGGCTGGGATTATCCTGAAAACCATGGCAGCTGGGACCACTTTGCATGAATGGCTGCTCCCTGCCCGTGGCCAACTGCCACCCCCGCTGCCACCTCCCCACTGACATGCACCCCGCACCCACGAACCTCTCCAGACTCTCCCCCTCCAGATCTATAGCTTCCAGGTTTCCTCTTATTCTTGTGTTACCTTTAAAATAAGACATTCCAAAGGAAGAGGAGGCCTCAACAGATGAGAAGCCCCTAAGCCGCACTCGCCGGGCCCTTAAGATGCAACAGTGTCGTGATTAGGAACTGGTCCCAAGCTGAAACCACACACCACGGGCCAAAATAGCACAGGACACACTTGGGGCGATGGGCTGGAAATGAGTTGGCCTTAACCACAGCATCCTGGCTTCAGCTCTGCCAGTGACTTCAACCTTGGCCTGGTCCTCGTCGATATTTGGGGGCAGGAAGGAGTGGTACGGCCCCCGGAAGGAGCTGAGTAGCATGAGCTGAGTAGCTAGCCCAGTCAGGATGAACTCCAAAAGTGGTTTCAAGTCACCCAGTTATAGAAATTCAGCTCTCTTTACAGCACGCCCTTCCTAGAATGTTGGTATGTGCAGACCCAAGAGCCTCCCTTGGGGACCAGAGCCACCAAGGAGCGCCAATCGAGGAGGCCAGGTCCTAGGAAGCCTCTCTCCATACTCCTCAAAATGGTCTCTAGGCAGATGAGGTCCCAGGAGGGGTCTGGCTGTCCCTTGGCATTTATGCTTTGCCATTACAGTACCAGCCTTGGACCTCAGCTGCACTCAGACCCTAAAGCTTTGAATACCTCTCAACATCTTGCTTGCCTCGACCTCCACAGAGACCCCTGAACTGAATTCAACCATTATGTTCTGGGTTGAATTCTGGGGCTAGTAACAGAGAAGAATGAGTCCCTGATGTACAGGATCTCACACCTCGGTGAAAGCACTGTGATTTGGGGTTGTGCACAGACATACTCTGACATGTGAGTGTGCGGCGCTGGTGTGTCAGAGCCATGGCAAGCCTGGCTGCCCGCCTGGCACTGTCACCTCAAAGCAGCCTGTTGGGGTCTAGTCACAGATGCAAGTTTATGTGCAGTAATTAAATAAAACAAAATCCTGTTTCTTTGTTTTAAAAAAGGAGGTCTTGTTTCACAACAGTGTGGATGGACAATACTACTGAGCTGCACATTCAAAAATGGTTAAGATTGCAAATCTCATAATGTGTATGTGTTTACCATAATTTGAAAGGGAGAAAGAGGAAGCCAGCTCTAGCTTTGCATTGGTAAAGTAAGTGAAAAGAAAATAAGTATAAAAAAGTAATGGCTCTCAAGTCAGAAAATTTTTTTTCTGCAAAGTTGAAAAGAATTAAAGATCTAGTGCTGGCTCAGATTTTGAGATAGCTAAGCTCACAATCACCATGCACCTTATATAGAAAGTGATTTCAAAGAGCAGTTTATTCCTAGAACTCAACAATAAGCCAAAAAAATAACAAAGGATTTACATAGAAAATCCTCCAAAGATGATATACAAGTGGCCAACAAGCATATGATGCTAAAATTTGGCAACCATAGAACTGTAAATGAAAACTACAGTGAAATATCACCACACATTCATTAGGCCAGCTACTATCAAGCGACAGAAAAGAAAAAAGATCAGCAAGGATTCAGAGAAACTGAAGCCCTTGTGTGTGGATGGCAGGAATGTAAAATGGTGCAGCTACTATGGAAAAGAGTATGGTGGCTCCTCAGAAAATTAAAAATAGAACTCCCATAGAACCCAGTAACCCACTTCTAGTATGTACCCAAAAGAAGGGAAAGCAGGGCCTCTGAGCTTTCTGCACACCCATGTGCACGGCAGCGCTGTTCACAGCAGAAGCAAGTCCATCGTCACAAAAGGAGCGGACCCCGAGAAAGCAGTGTGTATACCATGGAAGGGGATTCCGACACGGGCCACAAGGCTCAGTCAGGAAGCTATCGTGAGAAATGAAATGAGTCAACTGTCAAAGGACAAAAAATAGATTCCTTACTTTCCAAAGACAGTCTTAATAGACAATCTAAAAGTTGCAAATATATGCAAGTATATGATAAAAAGACAAGCCTAGAATATACAAAGAACTCTCAAAGCCAAGCAATAGGAAAACTCAAATTTAAAACTAAGCAAAAGATTTCAACAGACATTTCATCAAAGATCTGCAGGTAGCAAATAAGCAAAAGAAAAAACTGATTTGTTTGGCAGTAAGTCCTGCCAAGGATGCAGACTAGTTGATATTCTCTTCTATACTTCTATGAGTAAGGCAATATGATTTGGTCACTTCAGAAGACAATTTGACCATTCCTTACAAAATCAAACATGCAGCTGGGCCTGGTGGTACATGCCTGTAATACCAGCACTCAAAAAGCGGAGCCAGGGCCGGGGATTTAGCTCAGTGGTTCCAGTGCCTGTCTTGCAAGCACAAGGCCCAGGTTCAATCCCCCAGTAACCACATACAATACTGGCCATGGAGACTCACGCCCAGCAGCAACCAGTACCACATACCACAGTGCCGGGCGTGGTGGCTCACGCCTGTAATCCCAGCACTCGGGAGGCAAAGGCAGGAGGATTGCTGTGATGTGAGTTGGAGGCTGAGCTCAGGGCCAGCCTGAACTACAAAGCGAGACCCTGCCTCAAAAAAAAAAGCGGAGGCAAGAGGATCACCATGAATTTGAGGGCAGCCTAAACTACATATTGAAACTCTGCCTTAAAAAACAAAACAAAGCATAACAAAACAAAAAATTCAAGCATGTACTAACCACACAAACCAACAATCCAACTGGGGGTGGTGGCTCATGCCTGTAATCCTAGCTCTCGGGAGGCAGAGGCAGGATTACCGTGAGTTCAAGCCTAATTTGGGCTACGTATGAGTTTAGGACCAACCTGAACAACAAAGTAAGACCGTGTCTCAAAAAACTGAAAAAAACAAAAACAAAAAAAATCCCAACAATCCTACTCCAGGGTATTTACCTATGAGAAATGGAAATATTTGCTTACATCATTATTTGTAGGCAAATGTTGTGATTATAACAACATAAATCATAAATAAACCCAAGGTCTCTGACTGGTGGATAAACAGGTGAACTATAATACAGCCACACCATGGAACAGTACTCAGCAAATACAAAGGGTACTCACTCTACTGGTACACATACCACAGTGGCTCGAAGTACCCACTATTTGCTAAGTAAGAGACTCCAAAGGTCTTTTACCCTAGTGGATCAGTCTTGTTTTGTTTTTTGTTTTTTGTTTTTGTCATTCAGGAAGATACAAAACTTTAGGGGAAAGAAAACAGATCAAATTTGTCCGTGGCTGAAGGAAACAAGAAGGTATAGGCTCACAAGGAGGCTCAGAACAAATTTTGGGTGCTAATATAACTACACTATCCCAACTATGACCGTGGTTCCTATACACTTTTGACAAAACTTACAGACCTATATACGAATTTTGTTTATAAATTATACTTAAATAAAGTTAACTTCATAATTTAGCAAAATCAAACTGGTGTCAGACTTGGTAGACCCAGTAATCCCAGTTACCTGAGGCTGGTAGATCAAAAGTTTGAGGCCAGGTTGGGCGACTTAGCAAGCCTATCTCTAAATCTTGAAAATTAAAGAGGTTGAAGATATAGCTCAGCATCAGAGCACTTGCCTAACAAGGGTGAGGTTCTTGGGTTCAATTCCAAGAGACACCAAAATAAAAAGCAAAAACATCAAGGGAGAAAAAAATAAAATAGAACTGAACACAAATTCTAGAAGGCAGGTGACTTTAGGCAAAGGATATGCCAAAAGAAAAGAAAATAAACACCTTGATGGGATTGGGACTTAAGCAAAATCAAAAACGCACACAAACTTCTGTGTTAGTGAACATGGACAGTCTAAAACTTAGAGACACATCCTTAAAGTGTCAAGAATTCACAGCTGGCTGAATACCGGTACCAACACATCTGTCTGCCATAGTATAGAGACCAGGAGAGCACAGGGACCTCAGAGTCAGGACCGCTGGTATTCAAGCTCAGCAAAGCCAGACTTCAGGACCTAACAACAGATGGTTGGTTCTCTTCTGTTTTAACAGAACAAGCACAGAGTTAAAAGTGCCTGCTAAACTTAACTCACTCATTCTAATCCAGGGACTTGGAATCAGTTTGCCTGGGATCACTAGAACCAAGAGGGCTTTAGTCCTCAACTCTGCCCCTCCCCCTTAGTGCTCTCAACTGGTCATTGTCTTTTAATAGCAGCATGGAAAAAAAAAAAAAAAACTGAGTGGAAATGGGCTAGTTTCCAGCAAGACAGAGCCAGTAAAAAGCAGGCACTTAAAATAAAAGCATAGAGGAAAAAGAGAGATGGTGATGGGAAAAGAGAAGGTGCCCACCATTCAGTTATCAATTGTAAGCACGCTTGTCCACCAGGCCCCGCACAGGCTTCCACCTCACTTACACAGAGGGGCAGAGGGCTGCAGGAAGGGGAGATGAACCTGGGAAGCGTGCAATTACAGCTAAAAATGGGACTGTTCTAGTCATCCCAGGGGTAATTTATGGCTCCATTCCACACCCTGCCTCTAGGCTGCCAGCCTCACAAATGACAGGGACGGTGAAAATAAAACTGCCACCAAGTCCCTTCTAAATTACAGAAGACAAATGATTTACTTTTACTCCACCTGGAGCACAGAGTGCTCCTCTCCACAGTGCCAGTTTGACTTGGCTCAGTCATTTCACCCCCAGAGACAAAGAACAATAAAGTCTGACTCATTGCATCGAATTCAAGGTTGAATGATGGGCTCAGACAACCTCCCAATCTTGAGAAAAGTCAAAATTCAGACAGGAATTGTTCCCGCCGATGGTGGGCAGGTGACTTGTGGTCCCCAGAAGAGGGATGGCAGCCGTGGTGTGTCTTGTGAACCCGTCTGAACCTGAATTACAAGAGGCACAGACATTCTCACAGCTCAGGACCCTCGGTGATGAGTCTACGCACCTAGAGAAGGACCTGTGGGCCGGAAGTAGAAAGGGAAGCTGAGTGCCAACTTGAACCAGGACCAGGAAGACACCTTTCCCTTCTTCCTCGGTGGTACCGCTTCTCATCTGAATCTGTGAGGGGACTGTATAGGACTTGGAGCCAGCTGTCCATATTTGCTGAGTTCCACCTCACCAACTAAACCAACTTCAGATTTAAAATACTCAGAAAAAGCCAGTGTGATGGTACATGATTCTAACCCCAGCACGCTGGGAAGCTGAGGCAGGAGGAAATAAGTTCCAGTCCCACCTGTGCAATTTACTGACTTAGCAAGAACTCTGTCTCAAAATAAAACTTAAAAACAGGGCCGGGGCGGTATCTCAGTGGTTCCAGCACCTACCTTGCAAGCACAAGGACCCAGGTTCAATCCTTGTAACCACATACAACAATACTGGGTTTGGAGACTCATGCCCACCAGCAATCACATACTACAGTGCCAGGCATGATGGCTCACACCCATAATCCTAGCACTTGGAAGGCAGAGGTAGGAGGATTGCTGTGAGTTCAAGGCTGAGTTCAGGGCCAGTCTGAAATACAAAGCAAGACCCCATCTCAAAAAAAACTTAAAAAGAACTGGAGATACATATAGCTCAATGTAAAGGTCCTGAGTTCATTCCCAAGTGCTGAAAAAAAAAAAAAAACATATGTACTGAACTTATACAGACTTTCTTTTCTTATTATTCCCTAAACATACAATAGAACAATTTACACAGCACTTAGGTATTACAAGTGATCTAAAGATGACAATGCAAGCAGAACAATGTGCACAGGTTGTACGCCAAACACTGCACCACTTTATTAAAGGAATCTGGGCATACTCAGATTCTGGAACTCCAAGGAGGTCCTGAATCCATCTCCCATGCACTGTAAGGACCACTGTGCTGGGACTATAGGATGCTGGGCCTCATTTCTGAAGGTCCCAGGTTCAATCCTGATAACCACATACAACAATGCTGGGCGTGGTCACTCAGTCCACCAGCAATCAGTACCACATACCACAATGTGGGGCATGGTGGCTCACACCTGTAATCCCAGCACTCAGGAGGCAGAAGCAGGAGGGCTGCTGAGTTCAAGGCTGAGTTCAGGACTAGCCTGAACTATAAACTGAGATCCTGCATCAGAAAAATTTTAAAAAGAAAAAAAAGAAGAAAGATAGACAGATCAGACCAAACAAAGAATGGAATCTATATCAAAGGACAGAAGTTTATGGTCTACCACAAATTGGATAGTATCTTCCATAAAGCTTAACCCTAAACGACACATAAAATCTCCCGTAATACTAGGACCTAGAAATGAAAATATTTCATTAGACTTCAAATTTTGACATTTTATTTTCTTCAAGCTGTAAGTTTCTAGCATCTCAACAGGAAAAGGACAGGCAAGTGATTAAACATGAGAACTGTGAGAAAACCTTTTTACAGTCGGCAGAATTTCTAAGACGACCCCTCTCAAAGATACTGCCCCTGGGTAAAAAAGCTGTGGTTCTTCTACAAAATGGAGTATTACTCTGCCATAAAAAATGATAAGACTGAATCATTTATACTTAAATGGACATACCTTTGTGGGGTCCCCTGAGGCTAAACAACACCAGCTCCATAAAGGAAGTGCAAGGCTGCAGGTACAAGCAGGCCCATCGGGCCACAGTGATTAAGGGAAAAGAAAGAGACAAGGACTGCCCCCTATAATGCTGGTTTGGGGCGGCTGAGAACAAGGAAGTGGGGCTGTATAGAAGTGCTAAGAGTGCTGGCAATAAAGGCTTCTCCACCATTTCGTCTCCATGTGATGACTCCCGCCCGTGGTGGTTCAATGCCAGATGAGAGGCCCTTGGGAATGGGACCTGACATACCTTGAGGACGTATACTTAAATAGACCTATAAATAGGTCATGGATGTGTAAATATCATACCTTTTCTCTGACATGAGAAAATGAAGATGTAAATAAGTTCTAGAATGTATGTTATATATTGTAAAGAAGAAAATACTCAAGTGAAATGGGGTGAGGGGGAAAAATAATGAGATTATAACAAAAAAGAAAGGAAACAAAGCTTATATAAATAGGGGGTGGGGTGGTAGGGTGGGTAGGGCTATGGGAAAAAATGAGAATTAAGTTGTGTCATGTACTGGTAGAAATTCTCATTGTTGAGTGCAATCATGATGTGTATATGTAATGTACCAATAAAGATTTCAATTAAAAAAGATACTGCCCCCTGATATCCAAAACCTGTGAATATGATGGGGCATCACATCCTTGGCTATCTCATTTTACACGGCCCATAGCTGAATTTAAGATGGATGAATTTTTTTTCTAAGATTTTTTTTTTTTTTTTTTTTAATGAGACAGGGTCTCACTTTGTAGCTCAGGATGGCCCTGAGCTCAGCCTCAAACTCACATTACAGCAATCCTCCTGCCTCTGCCTCCCGAGTGCTGGGATTACAGGTGTGAGCCACCACGCCCAGCACTGTGGTATGTGGTGCTGGCTGCTGCTGGGTCTCCACACCCAGTATTGTATGTGGTTACCGGGGATCGAACCCGGGTCCTTGTACTTGCAAGACAGGCGCTGGTACCACTGAGCTAAATCCCCGGCCTTAAAATGGATGATTACAGACAAGTGTGATGGTACAAGCTTGTAATCCTGCACTTTGAGGCACTGAGACAGGAATATCCAAGTTTGAGGCCAACCTGAGCAACTTGGTGACTTAGGAAGACACTGTCTCAAAATTTTTTAAAATATAAAAATAAAGGGCCGGGGAGTTAGCTCAGTGGTTCCGGCGCCTGTCTCGCAAGCACAAGGACCCGGGTTCTATTTCCCCGGTAACCACATAGCAATACTGGGTGTGGAGACCCACACCCAGCAGCGACCAGTACCACATACCACAGTGCCGGGCGTGGTGGCTCACGCCTGTAATCCCAGCACTCGGGAGGCAGAGGCAGGAGGATTGTGATGTGAGTTTGAGGCTGAGCTCAGGGCCAGCCTGAACCACAAAGCGAGACCCTGTCTCAAAAAACCTAAAAAAAAAAAAAAAAAAAAAAAAAAAAAAAAAAAAAAA
>PVIR01002911.1:0-95597 GCA_004026965.1 Petromus typicus | reverse complement strand
CACAACCCCTTTATCTTAACAGGTGAAAACTTCCTAGGACGGAGAGAGATGAAGTGACCTGGGGCAATCTAGGACATTAGTAGTGGCGGAGCTAACTTGAAAACCTGCTCCCCCAACTACCTGATGTGTGTTCTGTTACTCGGTGCAAATATTAAAACAAGTAATCACCTAAAGACAAAGTAGCCATTTTGTTCTTTCATTTGTTATATTATAAAAAGAAGTAACAAGTGCTACTGGACAAACAAATAGCCCCAGGAAGTTTTTGTTATCAAACACTTCGAAATACACAAATCTTCCAGACTCAGTGAATGCCTCGTGCAAACATAAATCCTTTGCATCCGGCTCCCAGAGCCTTTCCTCACTTAGGACCGGCTCTCCGTTGACGATAAATTTACGAGTCTCTACTCCTGACCCGTTACACCCTTGTGCATCTAAATGCCTCCTTCACTAAGTCCATTAGTTGACGGATAGGTAAAACAGAATCCTTCCGTTCTTCTTAGCCCCTCTTTAAATAATTTCTTCCTCTGGTTCTCCATTTGAAAGTTGCTCAGATGCTGGGGCCAAAAATCCTCTGAATTATCTGTCTCGCTCGGTTGTAACCTATCCATGTTCAATCAGCCGCACTTTCGGGGTGCATCTGGAATCCCTTCTCTTCTTTCTCTCCCATAACCAGCTTTGTTCAAGCCCCATAAGTCCAGCCAAAATGCTACAATAATCTTCTTACTCACTTCCTCTTCTCCCTATGAAGTTTATTATCTACAAAGCAATCAAAGTAATTTTAACATATAAATTGCATAACATCCTTTTACAGAAACCCCCCCCCCCAACGTCTACAACACTCAGGCACCAACACCAAGTCCCTGTCTTGAGTCTGGTGGGCTCTGCCAGACCTGGTCCTATTTCTCTGTAATTATTACACCACCCTCACCACCCTCTTACTTTCTGTTTTTTTTTTGTGTGTCTTTTTAAAGAAATCCTTCCTACGGATGACCATCAGGCCATTCCCTGAATATTTTAAATTTCCGTAATGCATCTGAAATTGATTTGGGGGCAAAAGTTGATGAAGGAATCCAGTTTCATTTTTTCCAGATAAATAACCAGTTCTCTTTCCAACACTGGTGGAACAGTCCATTCTTTTCCCTCTAAGAAAATCATATTTCCATGGATGAGATCTTCTTCTGCATCTCCATTATACCCCACTGGACTATTTTTCTGTCTATGTGAACCAATGCTGCATTCTTATTACTAAAACTTCATACGAAACCATGGTATCCAGTAAGGGCAACTCTTCATCTTCTTTCTTTCTGTGTCGTGGATATTGTTGAATCTTTGCTATTTTATAATTCCCTCCATAATTTCGTTTGACTTATTACTAGCTGGCTTATACTTTTATTTCTGTTGCAAACTGCATCATTTTAATGTATTTTTGAAATGTTTATGGTTGGTTTTTAATATTAAATCTATATTTACTCACTTTATTAAATATTTATAAATATCCTATAATCCGTACTTTCATTTGGACTTTTTGTACAAACCTACATCATCTGCAAAAAGTAATTTTGTTACTTTTGAGTTCTTCCGGTGTTCTGTTGTTCTTTCTCTTCCTCTCTGTCTCTCTCTCCCACCCCCCTTCTTCCTTCCCTTCTGTCTCTTCTCTTTTTCTCATTTCCTAGAAAATGTTAAAGGTCCAGAACAATATTAGAAGTAATTATAATATGCAACTATGGCTTGAATATGATTTTTTTATCTTTATTGGTACATTAAATATACACATCATGATTGCACTCCATAATGGGGATTTGCACCAGTATAAGACACTACTCGATTCTCATTTTTTCCCATAGCCCCACCCACCCTACCACCTCCCATATACATAAAATTTGTTTCCTTACTTTTTTGTTACAATCTCAACATTGTCCCCTTTCACCTTATTGAATATGATTTTAAAGGGAAGACTTCTAATGTTTCACTACTACATAGGTTAATTTCCAAAAGTTTTTGGTAGATAGGCTTTGTTAGTCTAATGATTTAGAATTTCCCAGTCATGCTAAATATGAATAAATATTTATCTGCATCTGTTGAAACAATGTTAATGTTTTTCCCATCAAATCTGATTAAGTGATAAATTGCATAAACTTCATTTTTATCATTGAACCAATTTTTGTCTCCCAGTACAACCAACGTAATCACATTCTTCGGGCATTGCTGGGCTGGATGCAGTTTACCAAAGTACAAAGAGCTGCACCACGTACGTTCACAAGTGAGCTCCCTCTGTCATTATGTGGTTCTGGCATCAAGACCATGAGAACCTCATAAAATAAATTCCCTTTCTCTTCTTTTAGGAAGAAATTATTGTCATAATTAAATAGTATGATTATCTCTTCCTTGAAAGACTGATACAACCCATCTGTAAAATCATCCCGTTTTGGTTTCTTTGTGGAAATATTCCATGTTGCTATTTTTATTTTTTGGATAATGGTTATTTGGCTGGGTTTTTTTCTTAATGTAGTATTGGTTTATTAGCTATTTCTAGAACTCTAAACTTTCTAACTATTGCATACAATTTTTCATAGAATTTTTTTCAGTTGTCTTCTATATCTACAGTTACATTGTTTTATTAATTCCTAATTGCTTACTTTTTATGTTTCTCACACCAGGAGAGTAAGTCCACTGCATATGTGTCTATATTCTGTTTTCCAAAAAAGCAAGTTTTGACAAGAAAATGTTGGTAGATTTTTGTTTTGTTTTGTTTTTTAGGTTTTTTGAGACAGGGTCTCGCTTTGGAGTTTAGGCTGGCCCTGAGCTCAGCCTCAAACTCACATCACAATCCTCCTGCCTCTGCCTCCCGAGTGCTGGGATTACAGGCGTGAGCCACCACGCCCAGCACTGTGGTATGCGGTACTGGTTGCTGCTGGGCGTGAGTCTCCACACCCATTATAGGTATGTGGTTACCGGGGATCGAACCCGGGTCCTTGCGCTTGCAAGACAGGCGCCGGAACCACTGAGCTAACTCCCCGGCCCGGTAGATTTTTGTACTACCATAATTTTGTTTATTTCATTCATTTTTCTTATTTTCTTTATTTTTATTCTCTTTTCATTCTTGCCACTTGTGTTATTGCTTTTCCACTGAATTTAAGTTGACTCATTCACTCACTAATATCCAGCCTTTTTTCTTTCCAGATACAGTCATGTAGATTTTCCTCAAATTAACTTCTTTAGCATTATCCTCAGGCTTTGGTGCTAAGTATTTTCATTCTATTGCCATGGGATGCCCTAAAGCTCATTCTTTGAAGCTTTCCTAGACTTGTTGTAATAAAGCACCACTCGTGTATAGTCCCGATCCGCATGTATGCTTGAGAATAATGTGTGCTCTCTTATTGTAGTTTTGGGGGTACAGATTTCAATATATATTCATTAAGTCAAATTATTGCCTATATTTTCAAATCTTCTGAATTATTTTTATGTCTTCTTCAACCAACCTAAACTAGAGAGATAGTTTAAGGTAGGGTTTATCTGTTCCTCTTTTATGGACTTCTGCTTGCTGTATTTTGTATCTGTTTTAAGTACATATAAATTTATCATTGTTTTGCACTAACAATTATATGGTAAATAAGTCTTTTCAAATCTCATAGTTACTCCCTATATCTTTAAGAAATTATTTCATCTTTCATTCAATACAAATATAAGACTTATCTGAGGGCATATATTTGTTTTATTCTCCTGATCTATCCTTTTACTTCAACATTCATATGTCTTCACTTATCAACTTATTGTCTGAAACAAGTGAAAGTTTTTTATTCAGTCTGGTTAAGCTCTACTCTTCAGCTGATAAGTTTTGTGTTCATTGTGATCTGATCTGAAATATTTGAAATGTTTGATCTGAAGTATGTGAATTTACCCCAACCATTTCAAAAATGTTGTTTTATTCTTTCTTACCTTTTCTCTGGCTGCACATTATCCATGCTTTTTATTCCTCCACGCGCTCTTTTGGATTGAGCTTGGTATTTTACTTTTTAAATCGAATTTCTGTCCATGTAATTTCAATATCATGGGCACTTTTTATTCTTTTAGGATTCGCTCTTTCTACCATGCAGATTTAGTGTCAAAAGTTAAGCAAATCTCTACCTTCCTCCTGACAGTACAAAACCCTTTAACTTCGCCTGCCTTCCACCCACACACTTTGTCCATTACCTCGGGCTCAGCTATTTTTTACTGCTAGTGTCACTGCCCTAGACTATTGATTATTGACATCCTTCTGGAAGCTGTTTCCTTCGTTCTAAAGTCAGTCCTTCAGAATTTCTGTTAGTGCATGTCTTTTTGTCTGAAATTGGTGTTATGTTGTCTATTACAGATCTAGTGTTCTCATGGCTAGAATCTCGATGACTAGTTACTTGTACCATTTCTGCGATTCTTATTTTACATTTTCCTCTCTCCTAACTTTCCCTGTTGCTGGCAAGAATTCTGACATTCATCATATTTTTTCTTCTCTTGTAGAAGTTCCATGTTTTCTTTCTGAATTCTACTGAGATCATCACACTGTCTATTATATTACAGTGATCAATGATATACCATAATAGGATATACTTTACTATCCTGTCTCTTACTTTTATCTGTGAAAAAGAGCTTTTATATCTCTGGAAAATTTCAGATATTATTTCTTCAGATATTCCTCGCTGGCCCATCTTCAGCATCCTCTCATTCATTTTGGATTAGACATATGTTAGACCTTTTCATTTTATCTCCCATGTTTATACTTCCTTTCTATGTTTTTCTCTTTGCTCTTTGTGTTTTTCGCTGCTCTGCAGAGACTTACCTCTACTTTGTGAACTTTCTTTCAATTTGTATATAGCATGCTGTTGAAAATATTCATTAGGATTTCATTTCCACTATCAGATAGGCACAGAGATTTTTATTTCCATAAGTTCTACTTACTTATTTTCAAACCTTTCTGGTCATTGTCAATAAGTTTCTTGGACCTCACTCATTTTGATGGTTCCTTTTTTATTTCTTAAAAAAATTCATAGTCTCTATCCTGTGTCTAAGAATTCTAATATTTGAAGTCGTTGATGACCTAAATCTGTTTCCTTCTGCTGGTCCTCGTTAGCTGCGGCATGCCCTTTTGAGCACTTGCACTTCGTATTTATATGCAGTTGACTTTAAAGTGTGGGACTCAGGGACTTACAGTGCAGTCCTCCCTCCAGGCTGATGTATGTGTAATTCTACAAGGTGCTTGGAGGCCCTTCAATAATGATATCTCAGCTCACTAACAAGTCCTACTGTTACTTTAGGTCACAAACACAATCACAACTCAGACACTAAAATGCTCAGTTCCCGGAAGTAGCAGAGCTTTCTGACTTAGTATCAAAGCTTCTCCTCCAACCAGGACCCACACAGGGAGATCTTGGTACTGCATCTTTCTCTGTTTCCCTCTTCCTCGAAGCATTTCCTTTCCATCACAGCTTGGCACTTGTGACCTTTGTTCTCTGCAGGATACAGGCACTGCAGAAGGGACTGGGAAGAGAATCCCACAGCAGCAGGGCAGTCTCTGTGCAAGACTGAAGGTTGGTCCCTGCTCTCTGTCATGGACACTCTCATGAGTACTTTGGAGATCCTTCCGTTGGATTTTTCAACCGCATCTCATGAGACATGAGTGTTCTTTTTTTTTTGAGGCAGGATCTTGCTTTGTAGTTGAGCCTGGCCCTGAATTCACTATGTAGCCCAGGGGAGCCTCAAACTCACAGCAATCCTCCTGCCTCTTCCCCCCGAGTGCTGGGATTACAGGTGTGAGCCACCAAGCTTGGTATTATTGTGTATGGTTACCAGGGATTGAACCCAGGCCCTTCTGCTTACAAGGCAGTAGCTGGAACTGCTGAGCTAAATCCTGGGCCCGTGAGTTCTGTCTTTTGTCTTTTATATAAAGATGACTTAAAAAAAAAGAATAGTTTTAGCTTCACATCAAAATTGGAAGGACAGCACAGACATAACTTTTAGCTCAAGTATCAAGAAGCAGCTCCACGTGCACAGCCCGTCCTCCTTCTAACTGTCCCCCTAGAGTGGCTCATTTGCTGCAACCTCCTCTGAGGCATCATGGTCTCCCTGGGTCCAGAGTCCTCCTCAGACTCCGTCTGAGAGTTGTACATTCTGCCAGTTGCGTTGTCTGTAAGCACATGAACCTACTACCATAGTACCAAACAGAATCACGTAACTGCCCTAATAATGTACTATATTTTGCCAGTTTATGCTTCTTTGTCCTTTATCCTCTGGCCACGTGTGATCTCTTTACGGTCCCCAGTGTTGCCTTTTCCAGAGAGCTATCTACTTGGAATCGGCGGTGTGCATGAGGTCTTCTCAGATTGGCTTTTTTTGTTCAGTAGTTTGCTTTTAAATTTCCTTCATCTCTCATTGTGGCTTGTTTTTTTTTCTTAACACTAGATAATATTCTGTTGTCTGGATGCATCACAGTTTGTACATTCACTTCCTGAAGGACATCTTAGTAGTTTCTAAATTTTGGCAGTTAAGAATAAAAAATAAATAAAGCTGCTATTAACATATTAACATCCATATGCCTGTGTGTGCCCGTGCGTGCGTGTGTGTGTGTGTGTGTGTGTGTGTGTGTAACTGCATGCAAGATTTTACCCTCAGGTACCTACCAAAGTGTCTGGTTGTTGGATCCCGTGGTGAGAGCACGTTTAGTTTGTTGAGGGATAGTGTTCCTAAGTGCTCCTCACAACTGCACTTCCGTCCAGCTCAGTCAGCTCTGACTCCCAAGCTGCCCCTCACAGCCTCTCGGGACTCTGGCCGAGGTCTCACAGGGCACAGGCCGTCCCCGCTCCCCACATGGACCACATCCGGCCCTGGAGAAGCACAAGCACAGTACCACTTGCCTGAACAGCTCCTTCCTGGATGGAACAGCGGCTCCCCTCTGCCCCTCTTGCCAGCCAGCGCCCCCGCCCTCCAGACCCTGTGCGGGAGCAGCTCTGTGTGGCCCTCGGACATGTCAGCTTCCTCCAGGGAAGAGAGTGTGCGCTTGAAGCCCAAGACAGAGCCCCGGATAGTAGCCTGGAATCAAGGCAGATTTATAACGACTTGTGCCCCCTGTCCTGGAGCCACTGTCGCCTGTGGCGTGAGGCTGCCTAGCCTATGCTTCCCCTTTTTCCTGCAGCTTGGCCTTCAGGGATTCCACCGACAATGAGATGTTTACTGTTTCTCCCTTGGTAGTCTGGACGGCAAGCTCCATCTCCCCAGAACCACGAGCACACCAGCCTCTTGGCTCAGCTTTTAAGCCTCTTAGCAGCTGCTTTTGTTTTGTTTTGGCATCTCACTCTCTACATGCACAGTTTAGAGAGGAGGAAACGGTTTGCAGAAAAATTGCACGCAGACTCAATTTGCTCAGGTTCCCTTTTCTCTGCATTCACGGTCCATCAAGTCCTGGCAACCTTGTATCCTGAACTCCAATTTTTTTGACTATGGCAAGCAATGAGCTGTCACTTTCTGTTTGGGTTGCGCACCCCGTGACAGTACATGAGTCAGCAAGCGATCCCGGGGGACAGGAGGAGCCATGCAGGACTCGCTTCAGTGCCTTCTCTCTTCCCAGCACCTCGGCCACTCCGACCCAGCAACCTTGATTTCTCTCTGACGCTCCCGGGCTGCTGTCTCATATTTTACTTCATTCAGCTTTCACAGTTCTCTAGCACAGGGTTATTCTGACACAGACTACTCCTTCACGGCCAGAAATGGAAGTCCTCCCCCTTCCTTTTCCCCAAGAGATATACCAGGTGGCACATTTTCTTATTTAATGAAAATATCTTTCTGTTGCCTTTAAATGTGGAAGCAAAATGACACAGGACAAAAATTCTTGGTCCACAAACACCTTTTCTTAAAGATTCTGGGGAGGTGGTAACATGTTCTCTTTGCACATAATGTTTCAGAGGAAAACTAATGTGGGCCTGATATTTACTCTTTGTAACAGATGTAAAATTAATGTAATGAAAGTTCTGAGCGAGATACTTTACAAAGTGAGATCTGCCCACCAGCCACCCCCCAGCGTCTGCAGAGAGGGTCTGAGTCGGCAACAGGAGAGGCCGCACTGCGGGCGCTGTGGTGAGAGGGGCTGGAGGATGCGGGAAGGCGGGGACGGGGCCAATACCGGAAGAACTCCCAGCACGATGCCCAGTGCGATGCCCGGTCTCCACCTGCCACCGGCTCTTTTCGTTTCAACAGTTGGGGTAGCCGCTAAAGAAAGAGGTGAGGAAATTTGGATATGCTTTCCGTCTTGAGATGGAGAGAGCTTTCCCATCGTCTTCCAGCTATCACTGAACAACCGCACTTAAATATTAATACAGTTCATATGGTCAAGAGGATATTAAACATGCACAGAAGAGAAATAATTTAAGGAAACACACTAAAAGTATTCCAATGTATTTAGAATATTTTATTTTCCAAAATTTTGCAAAGGTGTATACTACCTGTTATAACAAAAAAAAATCATATCTTTAAAATGTGCAGTATGTAACATAACACTACAGGTGCCTGTATGCATTGTACACATACAACAACTATGTAAAAACAAAACAAAACAAAAAACAAAAAACAAAACAAAAAAAAACACCTATATGGCAAAAGACCTGGACAGAAAACACTCCTAGGCCCCCCAAAATGGAGGAAAAAACAAAACAGTACCTTTCTAGAGGGCGATTTTCCCTTGTACATCCATGTTTTCACTTTTTTATAGCAAGGGGGTTTTCAGAACATACCATTCTCTGACACCTAGTGGGGCCACCCCAATAAAAGATGGCCTGAGGGCACCCCTCGAACATCTGCACCCCTTGGAGCCCACAGTTTGACCCTCCCCAAGCTCGAAGTCCCAGCCCCCTGAGCCTCTCCCGTGGCTCCGTGTTGGTGCCCTCTCCATGGACAACTTCTCCAGGCTGGGCCCAGCCAGGCTCTCTGCAAAGGCGATTAAAACGGACAGGCGCCTTTCCTCCTCACCCCACGCCAGATCAGAATGAGGCCAAAAGGGACCAAACGGCGCCCTGGGGACAGAAACCTGGGGCTGTAAATGGCGCGGTCAGGGGAGGGGCTGCCCCGGGCAGAGTCAGAGCCTTAATGGCTCCTGCTAAGGAAACAGCCTTCAGATGCAGGGCCGGGGAATCGCGATGAAAAATTCATCAACACCTGGTGCGCGGCCCCGCTGCCAGCGCAGGGAGAGGCGGGGGGACCCCCCGAGGCCCGGGGCGCGGAGGCCCAGGCTCGCCTTTGTGCCCGGCCCTGGGCGCCAAGAGGCGCCCCCGGACTCGTGGGGGCTTGGACGGGCTGTGACCCCCGGAGCCCCAGCATCACCACGGGGCGCGCATCCTGGGCTTCAGGGTCCTCGAGTCTGTAAACAGACCGGCGCCAGCGACCGGGCCCCACCTCGGGCCAGTCCACCTCCGCGGCCACCCTGGAAGCCGAGCGCACCGCCCTCGGGCGGCGGGGGTGGCGCAGCCGGCAGGTGCCGCAGCCCGAGCTCGGGTGGCGCGGGAGGGTGGCAGGGCCAGAGCTGGGGAAGTGCAAGCGAGGCGCAGGTTTCTGGAGGCCTCTGCAGCCCCAGCCATCTGGACGAAGCGCAGACAGACGCTGCGTGGGGCCCGAAGCTGCCACCTCCGCGCCGCATCCAGCCACGCGCTGCAGCAGTGCGAGCTCGCGTCGAGCTGCGGGGGGGGGGAGGGACCCGGCCCGGCGCCCGCTCGCGTCCTCTGCGTTTGAAGTCGTTTTCTTGAAATCAAACTTTAAATAACCACCGATGACTCGCCCGAGGGGCATGCGGTACGGTGAGATGCTACTCTCTGGCCTCCTCGGGATGCGCAGCATTTTTCTGCTCTTTTACTTTTGATTCAAAAGTGGTGATTAGCGAAGTTTTGAGATTCAGGTCAGGCTTTCCCAGGACCTCCCGAATGGGCGTGCGCCAGAACCTGGCCCAACAGTGCCATCTGGTGGTAGCAGACGGCAAGAGCGCGCTAGTGCAGAGACCAAGAGGCATGATGTCACGGTAGACATTTTTTTTCCTTGGAGAAGGCTCCTGCAGCAGGCTGGGCGCTACCAGGTGTTTTAGACTTCAGGGGCTTTCTAGGTGAGCTACCAGGCAAGGAGTTTATTCGCAGGGCCAGTGCTACACGTTGTAAGAGAACTTTCCCTCTTCACAATCCAGAATTGATTGTGAAGTCAAAGGGGGTGGTGCAAATCAAAATCTGTCTTTGTCTCTTGGCCACGCCCCTGGGCCTGCCCTAGAGAGTAACAAACAGACCACCTGATAAACTTTGGGGCACTGGTTCTCCATAGGGGCTACTTCGCTCCCCCCAGACTTCTCCCTTCATGTACAGACCTGTAGCTGGTCTCCAGCCCCAGCTCTATGCGCCTTTGCACTTTCCTTAGCCCTCTCTCTCACCCTGCAACGGATATCTCTTTCCCTGCACCTGTCCAGCCAAGACTACCTAGACAGGGTCATCAGACTAAGCCGATGCTCCTGGACCTCAGGTAGGCAGTGCTTTCGGACTGATTCCTGCATTGCAGATACTCCAAATGTTGCCTGCTCATCTTTAGCTCTTGTCCTTACAGTACCTTGATATTTGAGGAGCAAATTCTCTTACTTTTTGGAGATGAGGTTCTTCTCACTTGAGCTGCTTCCGTGTCACTTGTTTTTCTCTTTAAATGTTTCTATCATTTCTTTCCTCTTTAATCTCTTTTACGGGGGGACAGAATCTTTGTCTTTTCCAAACCGAATGCACTTGTTTTTACCACTGTTTAAAATATTGAGTGTTCTGGTTTTGAGCTAAAATGTCCCCCAGGAGCTTCACATGTGAAAGTAGGGCCTGATCAGAAGGAGCTCACTGGGACGCGACTAGGAAGGCGCGTCCTCATCACGGGCTCCTCCTGCTCTCTGCTTCTGGCTGCCGTGGTGTGAGCAGCTCTCCTCCATCGTGCACTTTTGCCATCTTGTTTCTGCCTTGGGGCCAACTTACCACAGGCCTGCTGAACTTGGAAGCCAAGATGTGCCTTTCTTCCTTTAAGCTGTAGGTATCAGATGTTTTGTCTCAGGAGTTAGTGAGTACCTAACCAGGAAGTGTTTAACTTTTTATTTTTTGCCGGGGCTCACAACTAAAACTCTGCATTGAGTCTCAGAGGAGACCTTGGGCTTGAACTTTCTAGCAATGCTCCTAATATTAACACTTAAGCAACTGTTAGACAAATGCACTTTCCCCAAAGGTACGCAAATGAGCCTTTCGGAGGTCAGCTTATAATGTTACAGTTTAGACCTAAAACGTCCCCCAAAACTTTCACATTTAGAAGTGGGGCATGGTCGCAGTGCATGCTGAGGACATACCTTTGACAGGTGAGTTCTCACACCAGCCATTCACACTCTCCCTGCTGGTTTGCCTCTGTGGAATAAACAGCATTCTTTCTGTGTACATTCCCTGTGCTGCTTCTGCTTCACCCAAGAGAAATCCTCCTGATCAGAGTTTAAAACAAAAAGCTCACCACTATCTATCTTAAGGTTATCTTATTTTTAATGGCCCAGACACTAGTGTAGTCTCTTCTATGCTTGATTTCTTGTTATCTGAATATAATATTTCAAGGCAGCCGGCCTAACCATGGCTGTGTCCATCAGTTCCCACAGATGGAAACAGAAACATTGTAGATAGTGGTGTGATTCAGGGAGGCATCACCGAGTTGCTATACAAAGTGGAATTGCAAACAGGGAATAGGACATTTCCAGAGCCCTCATCTGCAGGAAGCTGCCACCTAGCCATCTGGCATAGGGTCCCTCAGCTCCTGATTCTGCAGTTTTATCCCACAGCTCCAGGAGTTCATGGCCAGGTGCTGGCCACACCTGGCAGGACGCCGTGGCTGCTTTGTCAGAATGGGCATGGTCAGCATGGCTGCAGAGGAGCCTTCATGAGTGGACTCAGTGTCCAAGGAGCCCCTTCCATCCTCTGCCAAGGTCAGCAGGGAGGGAGCTTTCGCTAGAAGTCAGGGATGCTGGCATCCTGATCTCAGCCTTCTAGGCTCCAGAACTGGGAGAAACAAATTTCTATTGCTCAAGGTACCTTGTCTGGGGCAGCTTGTTACAGCAGCCCAAACAGACTGTCTTCTAGTTGGGATTCACATTAAAGCAAATTAGCTCAGCTGCCTAGGGCAGTATAGTGGGTTACTCGGCATAAACCCATTGCTGTTCTCAAGATCAAAGCTTAAGTATTTCTGCTTATGATTGGATGGTGTTAGATTAATAAAATTATTTCCGCGATGCACAAACTACCATTATGTCATGAGTAAAATCTGGGAGCAGAAGTCCGATAGGTAACAACGGAAGCCACTTAGAACTGCAGCGTGGAGGCCGCAGTCGTCACGATCGTGGTAGCACAGAGACCATGGAAATACGCTTGCTCGTGACTGGATCTGGAAGATCTCCCACCAGCCACCAGCTGTGCATAAAGATGAGAAAGACTGCAAAGAGGTAAGGTCTGGGCATCGGTAAGCCTAGACTGTGTCAGACTCAGGATACAATCAGAATCTTTGCCCAGAGCCCAAGAGACCATGAAGGGCTGGCCTGAGGCTGGTGCACTGGGAAGGACTTGAGGACAGATCTCAGCTGAGGGGAAAGAGCAACAATGGGAACCACCCAAAACTTCCAGTCACCTAGATGGACCCTATATGTTCTGTGCCACTTTAGAGGCACAAAGTCACTTACAAAGAATCAGTAAATGATTTACTGCCCCACACAGAAACTCTTGCACAGACGACACCGAACTCAGACTTCAGACTCCTCATCTCACTTGCATGTTCCAGCCTGTCCTACGCACCATCCAGACTGTGCCTCATCTTTGCCAATAGAGCCTCTATTGTGCTCTAATGTGCACAGCTAGTCCTTCTAGTTGGGGGCGCAGTCATGTAGCACATTCTGGGAGTGTGCAGGACGCTTGGGCAATGCTTCGGGGGAGGCTTTCCACTAAAAGCAGGCTCCAGGGGTCCCTGCTTTTGTCCCTCATCTTCCAACCCTTGTGCCAAGATGGAGTAATTGACCACCTTGTGAATAAATCACAAGGCTAAAAACCTTAGGACCAAAGCCGTATGTCCAGGAAGAATGAGCAAAAAGACAAGAGAGAAAAGGGATTACGGCATCATGGAGCCTTTTACCCACCATGAGTTATCTCCTTGAAGATGCCAGGTTTTAAGAGGAAAATAACAGACTAATCCATCATACTGGGCTCATGGCCATTGGCCAGTGCAGTTCCTACCCGGTGCCTCCGCACCTTAGCTGAAGCAGTTTTCTATCTTGGCAGCTGTATCCCTCTCGTCTTAAGAATTCCTTCCTACCCTACTGCTGATCATGCCTCCCTCCCTGGCACATTCTGTATTGTGACCCCTTAACCAGCTCTGCTGTGCTCATTGGCTGTGTTTCTTCCTGCCTGTATCTCCAGTCAGCTTTGCTTCTACACAACAAGCGTGTCCCCCACTGCCTGGTAAGACTCCTGTGGCAGAAGCACGGCTGACACTTCTGCTGTAGATTTCTACAGAATCCTTGCCCTAAGTAGGACATGGTACCTACTGAGTGCTTCCTTCTACAACTGTCATTCCAGAGCACCTGGGCACTGGAGGTCATAAGCTGTTGGGTCTTGGCTTCCAACATGGCGCATACTGACTGTGACTCATGTAGCACTGTAACACCAAACTCTGGCCCCACATACAGCACCAGCTGCAGCCAGCCACTCCCAAAGCTGTTGGAAAACTCCAGGCCCAGGGGCTTCCTTTGTGGAACGCTCCTGAGTCTTCCTAAGGAAGCTTCAAGTGACTCACAGGCTCCCTTCTAGCACCACCACCTCTGTCCTTGAGCAGGTCCATCTGGCTTCGTATGGCCAAAATAGCATCTTGGGATGACGGTCTTCTAATCCACCAAAATAGACTAAGGTTGGTGAAGCCTCTTTAGCAGAACTTAGATGATTTTCCAGAACAGTATCTCTTTTCTGGACTGGAACCTTTTTATTTATTTATTTATTTATTTTTTTGCCCTTCTGACCAAAGCAGGCTCTTCTTCTTGGCAAGGTCTTTTGCAGTGTGTATTTGTAGTGATACTAAGCTCTGCTCTAGTCCAGCCAATGCAGTACTCAAGAACTTCCATCCATGCCATCATATGTTGCTTTCTAAGGTGATACAGTTCATCATAGCTCAATGTGGTGAATAAATATCTCCCACCAATGTAGCCGTGCACGCTATAGACTTGAATTGCCATCCTGTCCTCTGACAATAGGAAACTGTTTCAATACCCCCAGCTCTGTGTGTGCCCAGCCAGACAACTGCTGGATCAGCTCACTTGAAACCCAGGCGGTGTGAACAGACGGCAGTGAGACCTTCCCCTCCATAGACCCCCGTGGCTCCCTCCACTGCACCAGACTGTGGGCTCCCGCCCAACTACCCTGCAAAACTAGACCCCCGTGGCTCCCTCCACTGCATCAGACTGTGGGCTCCCGCCCAACTACCCTGCAAAACTAAGTCATTCCTTTGAATTTGGGTGGGCTGATTTTTTTAAGCTCTTCCTATATTCTAGAGAGTAACCCTTTGTCTGAGGAACAGCTGGTAAAGATTTTTTCCCACACTGTTGGTTGCCTTTTTGCTCTGTTGGTGGTTTCCTTTGCTGTGCAGAGGAGCTTTTTAAAAGAATGAGGTCCCACTTGCTGATTTCTTCTGCCAATTCCTGTGCTATAGAGGTTTTGTTCAAGAAGTCTTTCCCTAAGCCAATGTCTTCAAGAGTTTTACCTAACCTGTTTTGCAGCAGGTTTAGAGTGTCTGTTTTAATATTTAGATCTCTTATCCACTTTGATTTTAGCTTGGTACACAGAGAAAGAGATAGGTTTAGCTTTAGTCTTTGTCAAGTTAAAGCCCAGTTTTACTAGCACCATTTGTTAAAGAGGCTATGTTTCCTCCATTGAAGATTTTTGTCTTCTTTGTCAAAGATGAGGTGGCTCAGTGTATGTGGAGTAGTTTCTGGATCTTCTGGTCTACTCCATTGATCCTCAGGTCTGTACTATGTCAGTACCATGCAGTTTTTATCATGGTGGCTTTATAGTACAGTTTCAGGTTAAAAATGGTCATCTGAAATGAGCAGATACTTTTCAGAGGAAGAAGTAAGAGCAGCTAAGAAGCATATGAAGAAATGCTCAACATCATTAGTCATTCGAGAGATGCAGATGAGATGCAACAGAGATTGCAACACTGAGATTTCATCTCACTCCACTCACTCTCACTCTCACCCCACTGCCATTTCAAAATTAGCCAGCAACAAATGTTGGTGAGGCTGTGGAGAAGGAACCCTTCTCCACTGCTGGTGGAAGTGTAGACTTGTACAACCCCTGTGGAGATCAGTTTGGAGATTCCTCAAAAATCTAGGATTGGCGGTCCCATTTGACCCAGCCATCGCTCTGCTAGGTATATACACGAAAGAATTAAAAGACTCATATCACAGTGACATATGTGCACCCATGTTTATAGCAGCTCAGTTTGTGATTGCTACATCTTGGAAACAACCCAAATGTCCATCAACTGGAGACTGGATAAAAAAGCTGTGGTTCTTCTACAGAATGGAGTATTACTCTGCCATAAAAATGATGAGTTTGAATCATTTATACTTAAATGGACATATGTTGAGTATATCCTCATAAGTGAAATAAATAGGTCACAGGTATGTAAACAACACATCTTTTCTCTGGTATGAGAAAATAGAGATGTAAATGAGTTCTAGAATTGTATGTTATATATTGTGAAATAGAAAATACTCAAAGAGAAATAGGGTGAAG
The DNA here is from genome assembly GCA_004026965.1 of Petromus typicus. Classification (NCBI taxonomy): domain Eukaryota; kingdom Metazoa; phylum Chordata; class Mammalia; order Rodentia; family Petromuridae; genus Petromus; species Petromus typicus. The sequence continues at coordinate 79,773 of PVIR01002911.1, read as the reverse complement.
TGGGAAAAATAATGAAATTACAACAAAAAAGAAAGGAAACAAAATTTATGTATATAGGGGATGGGGGTAGGAGGATGGGTAGGGCTATGGGAAAAAATGAGAATTAAGTTGTGTCATATACTGGTACAAATTTTCATTTTTAAGTGTAATCATTATGTGTATATGTAATGTACCAATAAATATTTCAATTAAAAAAAAAAAAAAAAAAAACTAAGTCATTCCTTCCCTGAGTTCCCAGCAGGCCGCTCTCTTTCAGTAACCTTGAGGGAAGCTGCAGACCAGACAGGTGGCCACTAGGCGGCGCTCCACTAACAGCTGTTAGAGCCAGAGGGCTCAATCCCTAGAGTTTCTGGGTATACTCCACACAACTTGCTACTTTCTCTTTCCACAAAACAAAAATAATGCAGCAGATGCCAAATAAAGAGAAATCCATCATTTCATTTCCTTTGAGGAAGGAAAAGAGTTTAATATTAGCCAGTAGTATCCGAAAGGCCTGGGGCTGGGCAGCTGCAAAGGGCTGGCAAACCATCCCAAGAAAGTCACCAAGATGCCTCTGGCCTCACCAGCGTGGGCACAGGGCCTCTGGCCTTGGAGTAGTGTGCGTCTTGTTAAGGCTATCCAAACCACAGTTCAGGGGGCTGGGTGCTTCTTCTAGAATTAAAATAATTATTGAGATAATCAAAGGTTCCCATGTAATTATAAACTGTAATCAAGAGAGATTTTGTTAAAATAAATAATCTCATTATTTACTACTAAGTGATTACCCAGAGATTCCAGGGCTACTTTACCTAGTTACTCCAGTATAATATTTTGCAAAACCATAGCATATCCTGACCAGTCAACGATCACTCAAACTGTTTAGACTTCTCCAGTTTCGCCTGTACTCATGTGTGCAGTTCGGTGTGATTTATCCCTCTAAATTCATGCCGCCATCACCACGGTTGGGGTGCTGACCATGTCAGACACCATAGAGATGTCTCATGTGTTCTTGGTAAGTACACTCACCTCCTCCCACCTCCACCTGTCAAGACTTGGGTAACCCTATTCTCTCCTCCATTTTTAAAATTCTATTATCAGGAATATCTTATACACATACAGTGATATAGTGTGTTGCTTTTTTTAGCTTTAGTGTCCCTGGAGAATTACTAGAGGCCACAGTTGTGCCAGGTTTCACCTCTTTGTGTAGCTAAGTACCAAGTCTGTGTGCATCTCCGGATGGAGAACCATCCCCCTGCGGAAGTATCTGTGGGCCAGTGTGGAATCTCACTACGAACTAGAAGTGCTATGTGCATTTATGTAGTCTTTTTAGCGCCAATGGCTGGCATCATTGAGCATTTCCATGTGTTCACTTCCCAGCCATAGATCTCCCGGTGTAATATGTCTTCATGTCTTACACCCAGTTTTTAAAGGCATTACATCTTGATTATTGAATTTTGAGAGTTCTGCATGTAGTTTGGATATTAATTCTTTTTCAGATATGTGGCTTGCAAATTTTTTCTCCAAGAGTGAGAGTTTGTCTTTTCATCTACACATGCACTCTACAGAGTAAGGGTTTTAATTTGGATAAGATCCAAACCACCAGCTTTTCTTTTTATGGTTTATGTTTACGGTAACAGTTGCAATGAAAATTATTGCCTGACTCGGAATCCCAAAGATCTGATTGAAGATTCTTCGAAAAATCTTAGTTTTATGTTTGCCTTTAAGTCCATAATCAATTTTCAGTTAATTTTTGCATAAGATGACTCATAGGTCAAAATGTTTGTTTCTGTTTTTCTGTTTGATGTCTACTGGCTCCTGCACTGTAGCAGACATACCTGCCCAATACTAGCAGCCTCTGAATCATACTCATTTCTTGCTTTCCATAACTGGCTATATTGTTTTATATCAGGAGTCAGACTGGAGTCAGACTCAAATGAACAGATTGATAGCAGACTGGGCAAGTACAGCTCCTCATCCGGTGGCTACCCTGGAAACCGAGCCCGGGCTGTGTAGGGGAAAGGCCTTGCTGACTTATGTGCCCCTGAGGTCAGTATGACCCCAAGTAACATTTTTTCCTCTGAATTATGGCTTTTCTCTGACTCAGCGAGTTGCTTGCTGGTGGCAGCCAGTCCTGGTACCTGTTTGTTCTATGTGAAATGCATGGCACTGACCTTGGAGAGTATTTGCCACTAATTTCTCCTTTCATGAGTATTTAAATGCTTCCATCTGAACAGTCACAAAAAGAACATGGTGTTGACACTTTCCTGAGACCCACCTTCACTCCGAGTCTAGCTTCCTGTCTCTTCTTTAATCCACCTTGGGCTGCAGTGGCTCACAGGAAGTCAGGCCCACTGCAGAGTTCCTGGCAATGTCTCCTTCTGTGTTTCCTGGACTGCATCCTCACACGACTGTCCTTCCATCATGGACTTGCTGCTGTGCTTTGTCAGAACCCACGTGGGTGGATTTCTGCAGATCTGGGTGCACACGCTTTATTCTGTTCCATTGATTTATATGCCTTGCATTCTATAAAGATGCACAAACAGTATATCTCAGTAAAGAATATCCACACCTTTCCTTCCATCAATATCGCACTGTCTGGATTATCATCGCTGTGTAAGAAGAGTACCAGACAGACTGGTTCTCCTCTACATTCTTCTCTGTCAAGATCAGGGCCTGCACCTTACCGTATAAATTTTAAAATAAACATGTTTATTTCTACAAAACAATTACTTTGTTAATTTCAATAAGAATTTCATTAAAATGATAGATCAGTTTGGGTGAAGGAACATGGCTGGCTGCCTCCAAATTTTTTTCTTTATCTTTGTCTTCAGTTTTTAAAAACTTAAAATGTCTTAGTGTAGACTTGTTTTTGTTTTTTGTTTGGAGTGTTTTCCTGTTCCTAGACCTATTACTTTGTGTCTATTGCTAAATTTGGAAAGTGTTCAGCCATTATTTCTTGAAATTCTCTTTCTGCCCCACTTTCTTTTCATCTTGTGCTCACTAAAGCTAATGTTGATTCTTTTCTTATCCTTCTTTTCTTCAGGATTTGTTCCCCCAAGTTCTCTTCCCTCTCCACCATGAGGGAAGATTGCCTCTTGGCTGCTTATTGTCGGTGGGACTCCTCCGGGCTGGTGGAACTGGGAACCCCACACAGTCAGCAGCATGCCTGCCTCCTCATCTCAGATGCAAGGCTGCCTCCTGGTGGCCTCCCTCTGCGTGGGGAACCTGAGACCCTCGCCTACGTGGTTCCTCCTGTCCTGGGATTTCCTATCTCCATCTTTTTTTCTTTCAGAGCACTCTGGTAGTTGTCTCTTGTACTGTTTTCTTTCTATTTGCATGAGAAGGAGAAGGGGGAGGTGGGTGTCTGTCACACTGTCTGGATAAGAAGTGTCCGGCTTATACTTCAGGAACACGAAGTAAGTCCTTGAAGAGAAGAAAGAGAGACCCCAGACACAGGGAAGCTTGGGACTATGCTGGATGTGGACTCTGCCAGTCCTCAGTGCCCTTCTCATGAGCCTCAAAGTGCCGGGCAGGGCTGGGCAGGGACCGCACCAAGGGCCTGGGTGGCTCTGCAGATTCACTGCATATGAGTTTCTGTGTCCACACCAGAAAGAAACATCACTGGGCACAAAGAGGAACCATAAGTGGCTCAATAACCAAAAAGCTCAGTGTGACTTATGGACAACTGCAGTTCTGTGGGAGACCACGGGGATATTTCACAGGGATGAGGAAAAGGGCATCCCGTTATGTTTCTACTGCATTACCATTTACAGGCAGGGAAACTGAGGCCCGTGAGACCAGGTACCACGTCCAAGAGGCAGAGCTGGGCTTTGGAACCTCTTCCTGTGCCTAGTCAACAACACCTCGTCAGCTACATCACTCGTGCCTCGATGGATGGCCCAGACTCCTGTTTTTGAGATTGGAGACAGACATACTTCCTGGAAACGGAGTAATGGCTGTGGATGGGCCAGAGATGTGACTCAGTGGGGCTAGGCCTGCCTGGAGTGCATGGTCCTGGGTTTGATTTCGCTCCCCCACAAAAAGAAAAAATACAAACTCCCCCACAGAGAATTGACCTTCTGTTTCAGATTATGGCAACAGTGATTTAGCCAGGCAACAGTAGTGGAAGGTGTTGGTCGAGGACTCCAGGTGCAGGAAAAGCCTAAACAGGCCTAGACGCCGGGAGTGAGGGGCCACCAGAGCAGTACCACGCAAGAGCCCCTCGGCCTGCCCGTCTCAGCCTCCCCTCTTTGCAGTCACTAGAAGTGAAAAAATCTCCTCTCTTCCCTCAGGCCAGCTCAGCACCCGCTTCGTGCAAGTTTGGAGCACGCAAATGAAGTGAATAAATATTCTTGCGTGCTGGATGGAGGAGATGCCAGGAAACACGGCAAGATCAGTGTGGGAGGAAGAAGTCTGAGTCTGTCTACTCCTCACCCTCCAAGATGGCTAACGGCCGGAGCTCAGGGAGATAAACTCCCCTGTGATCTCATCTCCACTGAGCCCAAATTGAGACATTTATTAAAACTGAATTTAATTTTTTAAAGTCTTTCATCCTGGAGGGGAAAATCATGTGCAGCTCATATGCCCTCTAATAATGGCTATTATTAAAATGTGAAGGTCTCTGCAATTGGAATGAATAGACTGAGCTGCAGCCATGCTTTGGCTATGTAGTCTTTTGCTTGGTACAAGCTCTGCAGCAGGGATGAGAGGTGGTAGACAAGATGGCTTAAAACCCAAGGCCCCCTTCGGGCAGCTTCTCTGTTATGTGTCCATGTACAATGTCCTGTGTGTGTCAACTTTTGGGGAAAATGTTGTTTTAAAAATCAACTCTTCCAGGTTTGGCTATAAATCTTTTATGGAAATTAAAGATGAAAAATACATTTATTTTTTCATTGGTCTCATTTGTCTAATAAATGCCTTAGGGACTCACAGCTCAATCAATGCTTCCAATCTCTGAAATTAAATTATCTTCTTTTCATGAGCTAGATAAAAATGATTTAAGTAGGTGGAATAATTTGGCTCTTAGTGTTACTGAAGAAATGGCAATATCATCAATGTTTTTCCCTGCTTGTTTCATTTTAAGAATAACCTCTTTCCAAAAGAGAGAAAGAGATTACTTCTCTAAAGAGTATATTTCCAAAATAATTGCAGGCAACAAGTAGAAGACTTCCCATTTATCCTTTGGGCTAAAAGTAAGACCAGGATCTTCATCAAATAAAGTGCTTTTGGTCTCCCCAAAATTAAGGCAAAATAAGCTTAGCCATTTGTCCATGATGTAAGAGACACACACATTAGACATGACAGAAGAAACTTGGCAAACTGTCTCCATCCTTTGACAAAAACATTTTCTTTGGTAACTCATTTATGTGTTTACTGTTTTCGTATTTACTTAACAACCAGTATGCACTAGACTCATGGCCCTGCTCTGGAGATATAAAGATGAATCACAGCAAAGCCTGGAAATCATCAGACTGTAGGTGGTGAAATGTACATGTAAGTAAGTCACGTTGACGCAATATGACCAACACCATAGTTCAGATACGTGACTGGGCCTTACCTGGGAGAGAGTCACGGGCTCATTAACGAAAAGGGAGTCCTAGAAAACAAAGGGGAAAGACCAAACTCAGGGACTGAGCTGCTAATACCAACAGCAATGACCTAAAACTCCACAAGGATCAAGTATCAAAGCTACTTGATAAGAGTCTGGTGCCTCAGACAGTACCCAAGTGACTAACTCAAAGATCATTTGGGAGATGAGCCGGTACATGGAAAATGTGGAAAAACCTTCTCAGTTTTTAAATTAAAGAAACTCAACAGAGATTTGCTCCCATATGGCAAAATATCAAATGTTTACCAACAATTGCTTGGAAAACTAAAAAAGTATACTTAGTAACCGATGGGTAATACTAATACATCCAGTCACTGAAGCTAGAGGAAAGATTGATTTATTGTTCAAGCCTCTATACGGGAAAATATTATAAAACTTCCATCTAAAGAAAGAAACCAAAAAAACCTAAGAGACACAAGTATCTATAGAAATAAATTCAGTCAACTAATGAATTAAAATATATTTATATGTATTTTGCAATAGTAGTTATAGTTACTAGGGTTCCAAATATAAATATTTTCAAGTTAATGGTAAGTTTTCCATTTCAAATATGAAATTTACATAGTTGCAGGCCAGATATTGTGATTTGCACCTGTAATCCCAGCACTGCAGAGGCTGAGGCAAAGAATCAACACTTAATTTGAGGCCACCCTTGCTGCAGAGTGAGTTCAAGGCTAGTCTGGACTAGAGAATTAACCCTGACTTGAAAAACCTAAATCAATCAGTTAGTCATTGTACTTTTATTGACGAAGTCCTTTAAATTGTAAACCCTGAAGCCTCCTCAAAACCTAGCATAACCTTACCCTTTTCAAGGTGATTGTGAAACAAATAGAAATAAAGTTTCTATAAACCAAACGGACTTATGAATTGTTCTGCTCTTTATTGGACCACAGTGCTTAATACACAGTAAACAGGAAAGTTTGTATTCAAATAATGTGCAGTTATCTGAGACAGAGCTACAAATGGCAGGAGAGATGCTGGGGACAGGTTAGAGGGACGTTTCTTCTTAATAATCCACATGTACTGATCCTGTGAGGTACCCCGCTAAATTCTGAGGCCTAAAGTTGTACATAGCAGTTACAAAGAACACTAATCCGGATGAAGGCACAGAACCCGCAGAAAACAGAGCACTAAACCTAGTAGTGCACAACTGGAATCTCCACAGTGTGGGTGGCTGAGGCAGGAAGATCTCAAGTTCAAGCCCAACCACTTAGAAAGACGTTGTCTCAAAACAAAAATTAATAAAAGGACTTGGAATACATCTCAGCGTGAAAGCCTTGAGTAACTTAGTACTGCCAAAAGAAAAATGTAGAACTCAACCTTGCTTAAGTCCTGAAGTACAGGACAGGTGACTTGCCAGACAGAGACGATCCAGTGGGTGAGCAGAGTGGGAAAACTCATGGAGATTTGCCTCAGAGAGAAGGGAGACCCGAGGGGAGCCGAGGAGGGCACAGGCAGAGGCCCGGTGTCTTGCTTAGAAAAAGGAGTCGAATGTGAACCACATGGTGTGAAGGTGGCCCTTCTTTATGACAGTCGCCTCCAAAAGCCGGGAAGACCACCCCAAAGACTCTGCTGCCGTCTTGGGCAGGGGGAGGAGGCACCTTGCCCCTGTGCCCATCCCCCAACATCTCACTGCATGAGCAGAGAGAGCTCCGGAGAGAACCCAGGTCTGTAGCATAGACATGACTGAGTGGGGTACGGCGGGGTCCCCCAAGCCCTGGCTGGGGGTGCACCAGCGAAAACACCAAACTGCTGTTCCCTCGGCAGCACCTCAAAACAGTCCACCTACCTGGCCTCACCAAGTGAGGGCTCAGTCCCCAACACGGCCCCGCTTCATCTCCTAACTGCAGCCCCTAGAGAAGCCTTTGTTTCTGATCCATCCGCTACAAGTCAGGGTTTCCATCACCTCCTTGGATTCATTTAATTTAAGAAAGGATATGAATGAATGATGCGATGGGAGAGGTGGCTAAGACAAAGCCCGGGAAAGGGGTGTGCAGCTTCGCCGCCTTCCGGTGCCACCCGTGAGGAACCTGCTTGGGTTCAGTTACCCAGAAGCCCCCTCCGCACTGTCGTTGGGATTCTGATGGAAGATTTCTCCTGTAGCCATGACAGATCAGCCATGGGCCTTGGGCATTTAACCTCACCTTCAGCCCTTCCTCTTCTCTTCAGGAGAAGGGGAGAGAATGGAAGTTCCAAACCTCTGATCTTGCTGCGACTTCTTTCTGGTGAAATGATCCTGAACCATCCTGCAGAGAGAGAGGCAGGAGCGGCTTCTACGTGTGCAGCGGGGACGCTGAGGCTGAGTGGAGACACAGCGGTCCACCTGAGAACTGGCTGGAGAAGTGAGCGGCAAAATGAGCTGCTTTTGTAAAAATACCCAGGGGCTGCCAGCCTGCAGTTATGTCAGCGGCACAGAAAAGTCACTCGCCACCCAGGGGAACCCAGGGCATTTAGGAGCTGCGTGAAAGGGAACGGGACAAAACCAAATATATGTCACAATACCACCGGCAGAAGCGGGATGGCCTGTTTTCCAAGGAAATCTCTTGGAGAGAACAATTTCTGTTTGAACAGCTGGAGTACAGCTTCTTTCGCCTTGTCCTCCCAAGCTGACGAGTATTTTTGAGCCCCGGGACTCTGAGAGACTCGTTCTCCAGCTGTTCCTGACATTTTAAAATCTGTTCCCTGTTCGAATTAAGTGGAGTCTTCAGTTCTTAGATACGAAGGCCATTGTAAAATAGATTGCAGAAAGCAGTTTGCTTGGGTTTTTCTTGTGTGCTGCAGCTGATTTTCTGCACCGGAACTCGGCCCCAGTGAGCTCACGTGACTCCAGAACTTCCGCAGAGGAGCAGCGGGGCCTGCTCACCGGGTCGCACAGGGGCGCCATGGTCGCCTCTGACACTCAGCTGGCAGGGGCACTTCCTCTGCATATGCCTCTTCCACTTTCTCCAGCTGTCTAGAGCTCTGTCTTTGGGGAAATCCAGGCTCTGGAAAACTCAGAAGAGAACTCCTTTTGTTCTGTAATAGAGGCAATACGGATAAATTTCCACATTTGACAAAGACGGGTCGATCTGCTTAAATATTTCCTGACGGATGAGCTTTCGCATTTTAGGTCACAGTCTATCGAAGACAACCCACGGCAGTAGAAGAACAGTCCTCCTTTCTTAAAAGTCAGGAAAGCTTATATCACTGAACACTTTCCTTCTGCCATAGAAAGTGTGAAAATTAAAGAAAACAAAAATGGTGCTGTCGCAACAGGAAGCTGACTTTGAAGATCTGAGATGTTCTTTAAGATTTGAGGAAACGATACTAAAAACGGAAGTCTCTGCTTGTTGGATACTATTTTTGGACTTTCTTTTCAAATTGCACAAGTGCTGTACAAGCATTGTAAAAACTTAAACGTTACAGAATGATGCTTGTACACTACCCCTTTCTTCATGGTGTATCACAGAACCTCAGATTATTGTGAAAATTACAAATTGTCTGCATCTCTCAGAGACATTGTGAAGAATTAGACTATGCTGGTTTTCATCACTCTTGCCTCTGTGCCACCACTTGGAACAATATAACATTCACAGTGCCTACGATCAAATGAAAAAAGTACTAGACATGTTCAAAGGGCAGAAAAACCATTGCCTATACAATACCGTTAATAGAAACATCTAGAAATGAATCACCTACTTGGTTAACAAGGGCTTGAAAGCAACTGTTAAGGAAAAGATGACCACAATGAGTGAGCAGATGGGTCATCGCAGCAGAAAGAGGGATATTATAAAAAGTAGCATATGGAAATTGGATAACTGAAAAATATACTATTCAAAATTAAAATAGTAAAATTTGAACTCCAGATGCAAACTTTCCAAACTGAAACACTGAGATTAATAAGACAGAAAAAAAGAATAGATCCCTAATGATCTTTGTGATGATATCAATCTAACATACAAGTAATGTGAGTCCTAGAAAGAGAAGAAATAAATATGAGAACAGAATTTTGTTTGTTTGTTTATTTGAGACAGGATCGTGCTATGTAGTTCAGGCTGGGCTTGAACTAACTGTGTGGTCCACACTGGACTCAAATTCATAGTGATCCTCCTGCTTTAACCTTCTGAGTGCTAGGTTACATGTGGGTGTCACCATGCATAGCCAGAAAAATATTTTAAAAAGTCATAGCCCAAATATTCCCAAACCTTCAATACTTCAATTCATCACTCCAGTAAGCTCAGAACCATAACAAAGCATATCAAAGTCAAACTTATGAAAACCAAATATTAGAAGAAAAAATATTAGAAGTAGTCAAAGGAAAACGAAACCACCACGCAGCAATAATAAAAATAATCTTTAACTGCTCATGAGATTCATTGTAGACCGAACTATAATGAGACAAGATCTCTAAGAAACTGGACAAGCAATTTTTACCTAGAATTCTATATAGGGTTAAAATATTTCCAAAAAATTATTTCAACAAAGTGAAGAAAATAACTAAAGTAAAATAAAGATATTTTCAAATAAACAAAAGCTAAGAGAATTTACTACCGTAAGACCTGTGTTTCTAGAAGCACTGAAGGAAGTTTTTCAATTCAAATCTAAGTCATCATAGATGGAAAATATGTGCCTAATCAAAAAACAGAGCACTGAAAACCATATCGAGGAAGAAGTAAGAGCAGCTAAAAAGCATATGAAGAAATGCTCAACATCATTAGTCATTCAAGAGATGCAAATGAAAGCAACACTGTGATTTCATCTAACTCCACGAAGAATGGCTGCCATGTCAGAATAAGCCAGCAACAAATGTTGGCAAGACTGAGGAGAAGAAGGAACCCTTCTCCACTGCTGGTGGGAATGTAGACTCATACAACCTCTGTGGAGATCCCTCAAAAAAACTATGATTGGAGGTCCTATTTGACCCAGCCATTGCTCTGCTAGGTATAAACAAAAAGGAATTAGAAGATTCATTTCACAGCGGCATATGTGCACCCATGTTTATAGCAGCTCAGTTTGTGGCTGCCAAGTCATGGAAACAACCCAAATGTCCATCAACTGGGGATTGAATAAAGAAGATGTGGTTCTTTTACAGAATGGAGTATTACTCTGCCATTAAAAATGATAAGATTGAGACATTCATATGCAAATGGATGTACCCTGAGGATGTCCTCATAAGCAAAATAAACAGTTCACAGATGTGTAAATATTGTATCTTTTCTCGGGATGAGAAAATGAAGTTGTAAATGAGTTGTAGTATGTATAGTTGATATTGTGAAGAAGAAAATATTTAAAAGGGAAGATAATGTAAGGGTAAATAAGGAGGGGAAAATGAATGTGGTAATAATAAAGAAAAAAGAAACCAAAGATTGTGTATACAGGGGTGGGGGGCTTCAGGGAAGGGGGAAAAGGGGAAAAATGAGAATCAAGTCATGTCATATTCTGATACAAACTCTCAATGTTGAATGCAATTATGATGTGTTTTTATTTGTACCAATAAAGATAAAAATGTAAAAAAAAAGAAAACCATACAGATGTAGGAAAACCTAGAAGTGTATCTTCTCTAATTTTAAAATTTGTTGACAACTAACTGTTGGGATAAATAGCCCAGGATGCACCACAGAATCTGTGTAAAATGTGACGGACCATGAAGATGCCAAAGCTTGCCTGCCTTCTGGTCAGGGGTGGCTCCGCATCTAACTGAAGTGTAACTGCAGAGACCCTTTTCCCTCAGTGACAGGAAGGTTGGCTTCCTCTGCTTTCGCCTCCTTCTTCCTCTCCAAAGCTTGCAGCTTGCTCAGGAAATGCTGTGCCTTCAGCCTCAGGATCCTTAGCTGTTTCACAGACTTCTCCGCGTACAGCACCCACCAGAGCCCATGGGAGCAAGAAGAACCAGTGCGACTATGCTCCTATTCCTACCATCACCCTACGGTAAATAACAGGCCTTGACTGCTCAACCATGAGTCTCTTGTCTTTTGCCAGCACCTATGAAACAAATTAACTTGCTGCCCTGAAAGTAGGATACGGTCTTAAATATTCCATTCAGAACAACTGGCTCAGCAAAACAAAGGCAACAATGATAGCAATGTATTGTTCAGTTCTACATCTTGTAAAAGTTAAGAAGTTAATGCATGCCCTGAGTACAAAGCAGAAGCACTGCCATGGGGATGTATTGCTTTGCTAGGAATAAAATATGAAATTCAAGTGGATTTCCACATAGTCAGTCTTAGACTCGAGTCTTGGCTCTGGCATTACGCGACCTTGGATAAATTACTCAGTTCTCTTAAACTTTAGTTTCTCTATCTGTGTCAGAGGTGTTAGATAAGACCTGCCTAGCATCTGTGTAGAGACTGTTAGCTATTTATTATCGCTGTTTAATTCACCAGTTCTAAGGACCACGAATGATGGTTCAAACAGCATGCAAAGCAATAAGCACTAAAGGGTAAATGATAAAGTTGTTTTCTTCAACAGAAAAGCCACGCTGCCTCCCTAAATGGCTATTATGAGGAGGACATTTTTAAAAAGTAGAGAGACATACTAGGATGAAAAATAGAAATCAGTTTTGGGCTGGGATGTAGCTCAGTGGTGCTGCTTGTATGGCCAGTACAAGGTCCTGAGTTCGACCCCCAGGCCCAAAAAAAGAAGAAAAAAATCAGTATTGCTAAGTAAATGTTCACATTATAATGTATAATCTCTTTTTCTTGGCAAAATACAGCAAGCAAGCAGCCTGAAAAAGACATGACTATAAGTCTGATCCAGCCATTCTGTTCAAAATTTAGTAAATTTATTTTACCAATGAGTGGGGAGTGGCTTATTCTCATGTAATTTAAAAGAGCAGTTTTTACCTATCAACCAAGCTTAAATCTTCTGAACTATGTTCAGTACTCTTAGGAACTACTACCTCTGTTATTTTTCTTCACTGACATCATCTTTTTAGAAAATACTCCAATTGTTTGCGTACAGAACCCAGCCCCGAGTTCAGAGCGAGCATTGTTCTCTAATTGAGCACCAAGCGTGGAGCAGTCCCTTCCCACCTGCGGCCTGTCTTGCCTTAGTTCTAAGGCTGACACCCGTTGAACAAAGCTTCACGTTACAGACAAGAGCCTGTGGCCTGAAGGTCCTGCAGTGGGTGGTGTGGGGTCAGAACAGCGATTCGCTTCACTCAAACATCTTTGGCAACTTCTCCCTGACAAACTCCTCTCCCCTCCCAGTGGACGCTCAGAGAAAGCAACTGTGGAGCCATAGTATGTCTTTTGTGTTCAAAACCACACAACTCCTAATGTTCTTACCAAACACCCCAACCAGGCCATGTACTCCAAGTGGCAGTTGTGACAGCAGCATCTCGGTGCAGAATTGAGTATTCACTGACAAGAGCAATGAACCAGGAGATTTCATGTTTTCCCACATGATTTCTTGTTAATCACCTACAAATGCAAAGAAATCACCCTGGCAAATGCAATATCTTGTGTCAAGAATTCCTTGTGTTTTTATTTATACATTGTAAGTGCTCTATGTTTTATTAATAATCTGCATCTTCCTGAGAGTAAATTTAAGTCTCAAACAAATCTCAGAGCAGGATTTCCTCTACCTGCAGCAGATTATAAGAGTTTATCCAAGGATAAAGAGCACTATGAGGAAAGCAGGTGATGATAATGTTTGTTGAATGGAATTTTTAGGCCTAAATTCAACAGTCTCTTTTCCCATTCTTTGGTTCAAATTTGATTTCATAATAGAAAATCGGGCAATAACCATAATCAAGAATTTACAAAGAAAAAAATACAAATGACCAGTGATTAAAACACAAAAAAGAAAATGTTAAGTTATACTACTACCAAAATGCAAATAAATATAATCAGAAACCAGTGTCTGCCTAATAAACTGACCAAAAATATTCAAGTAATACTGCCCTGCTGCCTATGATTATCAAATTCTTTGGAGCACCTGAAAAAAAAAAAATGATTACATTTATTAAGAGCCTTGACTATCTGGCTGTTTTCATGAAGCGTTTCACTTTTTGGAACTCCAAGGAAGTAAATAATGCCAAAAAGAAAGTGATAGTGAAAAAAAATCACTGTGGCATTATCTTCTGTTACTTCGCTATAACAACTGAATAAAGTATAAACTGAGAAAATAAATCAGTCCGTCCTGACAATAGAATAGTATTCAGTCAATCATTAAAAGTTACCTAATAGAAGAATTCTAAATGACCACTACACATAACAATGTAATGTACTACAGTATACACAATGCATGCAGTATGATTGCGAGTACATGGAAATGATCTTCATAAAATGGAAACAGTAGTGTCCACTGAGCATTGTGATTATAGGTGATCACTTTTCCCCTTTGCCAGTTTCTCCAGTCCACAGAGGAGACCTGACCTGCTATCCCAAAGATCGTATTTGATTGAAATATATTACTTAAAAATGAGAAGCAATAAGTGGAAAAACAAGCTATGCTCTGATTCTGCACTTTGTTAATTTCTTGGGTGAGGAATGTCCCTGGAAAGGAACCTTTCCTCAACCTTACTTGTGACAACCTTCTGAGTTCAGCAGTCCAACAGCCCAAGCAAAAAGATGAGCTTGCTAGACCAGACCATCTTCTACCTTTCAACCCTTCAGTCTAACATGTTTTACTGATACAGATGTATGCTGAGCACTAGGGATACAAAGCTGAGGAAGAAAAAGGAAGAAGGAAGGCTGAGGAAGAGAGAAAAAGTAAAAAAAGATGCCACCTACATTATGTAGGAGTCTATCTTAGCCAGTCTTTTATTGCCAGAACAGAATATCTGAGACTGGATAATTTATAAAGAAAGGAGGTTTATTTCTTAAAGTTCTAGAGACAGAGAAGATGATGTCTGCTGAGGGACTTTCTTGCATCAAAGTATGGTACAGTGTTATCACATGGCAAAACAGAGTAGAGCTGCTTTTATAACAAAGCCATCCCTGGTCAAAACCATTAACCCAGTAGTACAACAACCCACTGACAAGAGGCATTGTTACCCAATCACCTTTCAATGGCCCTGCTTCCAAACACAATTCACAAATTTTGGGGGGAGTAAGCTTCCAAGACATGAATTCTGGAGACAAATATTCAGACCTTAGCACTGAGCTTAGTCAGTTGATCGTGAGCCATGCTGCAGGAAGGCAGGGTCCACAGGGCTGAGCACACCATTGAAGAAGCAGATGCCCAGCCCTGGTAGAGCAGTTCGTACCCAGAAGTGAGCACTGAGCTGAGCCATCAAAGACACATCTGCATTCAGGCAAGCAGAGGGCAAGCAGTGCCCAAGATGCAAAGACCTGAGGAGAGGGCAGCAATGCTGAGGTGCTGAGAGCTGGGACCACCAAGGAGGGGAACACCAGACCCAGCAGAGGCTTGGAGGCTTGTTTGAGGGTCACCACTGAGGGGCTCTGGAGAGGTTTCCCCTAACTGACCTCCTTTCCCAGCAGGTAACTCTGGGTGCAGACTGAAGGATGAACTTGCGAGCTGGCTGGGGTCTGTCCTCGAGGCCCGTGTGAAGTGGAGACAATGGAAACAGATCCGTGTGTATGGAGTAAGAGCTCCCCACTCTGTGCCAAGGGCTCTGTGGGGCACAGACCTCTGCTCCATAATGTCATCTTCCACATTCCAATAAGGGCTCTCTGATCGTGTACTTGAAACCTAAGACAAAGAGCGGACCAGCTTTGGGGGCAAGAAGAGACAAGGGCTTAATTAAATCCCAGGTGAGCAAAATCCACAGGTACGGAAAGATCGTTCTGGTAGAAAAAGGCAAAGCACTTTTTCCCCCACTGTATCTGCAGCTGACACTTGCAATTGCAAGCCCACAGAAGCCAGCCTTCAAAGGAAAACTCAACTTCTGAATATTAAGCAGCTTGGTATGAAATACCTGGCTTTGGCTTTCACGGTGTCCAGGCAGACAAGGAAGATGCCATCCACAAGACTCCCTTAGGAGCCTGTTCTGCCACAGCTACCTCCTGCAGCCTATCTCTTCTGCACTTCGGTCCTGTCTTCCATCATCACATACATCCTAATGCTCATGGATGTCCATGCATTTAGCCCTTCAGTAGGGTGACCACGACCTGGCTTTGACCAATGACCAGTGTGCACGTTCCAGATGACAGAGAAGCTGTGAGCCTCCGGACAGCTCCTACTGTATGGTTTCCTCTGCAAACAAAAACATTAATACAAAGTGTAACCACTGCTTGATTATTATCAACCTTTTTATAGGTAAATAAACATATACTCAAGGATATCTTGACTTGTTAATACCACAGAGCAGAGCCAAGATTCAGCCCACACCTCTGTGACTGCAAAGTTAATTCCTTGCAACATTCCTGTCTGGCTCCTCCATATAGCACAGAAAAGCCAAGGCTGAGCCTGTTCTTGCAGCCACGTGGGCCACATTTCAGTCCTCTCCAAGAAGGGGCTGCCTGGTCTGCTCTGACATCCCTGGAAGGAAGCTGAGAAGGCCAAGTGCACCGTTGTAAAGGGGACATTTTCCCAGAGGTCAAGAACCTAGGCTCTGAAGTCCACCTGCCTTTCAGTGCTGCTGCCACATGTGTGATTTGGATGAATTATTCACGATACCATAGTTTTCTCAGACGGAAAAGGAGGATCATCACAGAACTGCTCCAGAATCCCTTTTCTGAAATCCTAGTTACATATGTGCCTTAGAAATCAGAATGTCCTGATTTTAGAGAGGTAATAACACCTGATTTCATCATACCCCGTGGAACCCAGCACAGGAAGTAATAGCCACTCATCAGTCACATGAATATTTTTGTATTGAAAAAATTAAGATACATCTGGGGAGATAAAATAAAACTGTAACATCATCGGTTTAGAAGACTTCTTTTTTCCACCAAAAGAATTACCTTTAAAGGGAAAAGTACCCTCAAGGCTTTTGGAATTTCAGATTAGTAGAACAGGCTCCATGGGGAAGGGGCTGTGGCTTACGGAGCCTCATCCACCTCATGCGGCTGCTGTGAGGTTTCAGCGGATGTGGACATGTCCATGCATACTGCCTATGTGAGAGTGAACACACAAAAAAGAAACTCTGGTGCATAACTGGGGTCAATACAGTCTGGTTATTTTTGTATTCCAAAAGAAAACAATGCAAGGAACTTCAAAGATGATTATTTATATGTCAAAAGTACTGCAGAAAGTTCAGTACATGAGGCATTAGAAAACTCTGCAAAAATATCATTTCAAAAAAGTTCTGGGTGGATCCTGCAGTCACCACCAAGAAAAAAAGTTCCGGGGAGGCTGGAGAGTATCTCAGTGGCAGAGAGCATATTTGGAATGTCCAAGGCTTTGAGTTAAAATCCCTAGGAGAAAGAAAGACAAAGAAAAGAAGAAAGTAGAAAGACAGGGACAGAGGGATGAAACAGACAGGATCTGATTCAAATATTTCATCAGTTGTTTATCCAACTCCCAGCTGCCAATCCAGCAAAACACATCCTCCAATAATCTGGTTTAAAGGTGGTGAGCTCAAGAGCCATAGTGACCGCCAGAGACCCTCTGACCCACCGGGGTGAACATGCATCACAGCCCCAGGTTCCACCTACAAAAGCAAATCAGGAGGGTTCTCTGCACCACGGGAACCCACTCTGACATTCTCTAGCACAGTTCTGGCGCTCCTCCTAATGTTCTTCTTAAGTGTATTGAAACCACTTCCATCTTGTCAGGATAGAATCATGAAAGCGTTCTCAATTTAGCTGCAAGCTGCTAATTTGTCCCATGCTGGAGAGCATTTTTGTAGAATGAACATCAGTCCTTTCAGACTAGTCCTGTTTTCCCTGAATCTCCAAGCAATTTCTTCCACTTCAGTCAGGCTGCTGCAATTCATTGCCCTGAAAAATCACTGGAAAATTGATCGGTCTGATCTTCAGCGCCTACCTTCTCCCTGGCTCACCAAATGTGTTCCACTCACAAAAGTCAGTTTTATTTATAATTTGTCATGGAATTTATAGATCCATTTAGAAACCAAATACTTTACATGTTATGTTTCCATAATAATTAAACACTAATAATGATAACAAATGGAGCAACACTAAAAAATGGGGAGACTGGTTTTCTAGATAAGCCTTTTCCAGCTTATCCATTAGAGCACACAATCTTTGGAAAACCCTCATAAACTATGAGGCTGGGGAACTTTTAAAAGTTTATAATATATATGCAACAGCCATTTGAGCGTAGTTCAGAAAATTCAGCCCAATTTTCTATATGGAACCCAAGCACTTTTCAACAAGCAAAGTCTATTTTCTTTTAGTAAACAATTTAACTGAACAAATTTGTTCTTTGTCGATGGCTTCCCACTAGAATGTAAGCTCTATCAAATGAGCCTTTTGTTTTGCTGTATCCTTGGTGTTCAGAAGCATAGCTGGCAGGTTGAGATGCTTAATAAATATTTGTTGAATAAATTATTAACTCAATTGGAGGCAAATTGACAAACAGAGAAAGTAGATGGCTGGTCTCCAAACATTTCCCCCAAACCTTACGTATAACGTGTAGCACTCAGGTCTCAAGGGACATGTGGCCCTTTTCACTTTCCTTGAGTGAATCCTCCACAAGTCTGAGAGACTGCGAAAAACTCTCCTGAACAGCTCAGTGAGATGACACAAGTCCTCTGAGATATCTGAGTACCTCGTGCTACCGAGGGTGTGAAAATAACTGGAGACTCAGCCACAGGGGCTGATATATGTGTGACACAGGAAGTACTATGGTTTTCTGAGTTCTATACCCTTTGGGGGCACAGTTTTCAGAATGCACTGAACCTGGAAAACAAAAGCAAGATGAGGTCAAACCTGCCTCCTTCCACTTTACTATGACAGACTCAGGGATAGGTCCGGGGAGAGAGCTGAGCCGCTGTGCTAGACAAAGGGAAATTTTCATCCAATTCACAGTCATGCATTACTTAACCGTGGGGATATGTTGTGAGAAGTCTGTCGTTGTGTTGAACATCACAGCACACACTTGCACACACTTAAATGGTACTGAAGATTTGCTCCAGAGGATAAATTTTCCCCAACATCAGGCCATCTAAAGTTTTCAAAATTTTGGTTACTTCAACATCTGTGCTCATAGACTTGAGTAAAATTTTTGAACCACTTAAACACTACAGGTAGCAGTAAATTCAAAACTGGAGATGGGCCCAGCTTTTGGTTCCAACATTGAAAACAACCTTTCTGCTTTGATCGTTTTTGTCACCATGCTGAGAGGGGTATACTTCTCGGTCTGGTCTTCAGTTCAAGCCTTTGGTAGTTTCCTCATGTCTGATATCTGGAATCTGTGCTATTCTAATTGGTCTTCAGTGATAGCAGACTCTTCCACAGCATCTGTCACCTTGCTTTCCTTCAAGACAGGATGTGCGGTAGAACAGGACATGCTGGACAAGACAGCAATAACCACTGCTGATTTTCCACCTGTGTAGTCCTCAATCACTTTTAATTTGGTTTCAGAGTCAATAACTTGACGTAGCTTCTTACTAGCACACAAGCAATGGACTTTACACACTTAGTGATGACAAGGAGCTAACAACAACGAGATCTGAAAGAAAGAACAAGATAGAGAAAAAGCAAACCGGAGATGCAACAAGCCCAAGGCATGTGAGGCTGCGGTCAGGCACCACTGCGTGTACAGCCAGCCCAAGGCTGACCAAAGCATCACTCTGCACCTCATACCTGCAGCAGATACCTGAGAGGAATAGAGGACAACAGCCACAGTCGAATACAAATAATGGCGAAATTACTTTTGCTTTTGGAGAAAAAGAATGCTACATCATCAGCACTTAGTGTCAAAGAATAGTTGGGCTTATCTGTTCTTGCCAGTGTGTAAAATAGAAGAAAGGTTGAACTGAGCCTTCTTCCTTTCGGGAAAATAACATGTCCACCGAAGACTGAACGGCATTACTCTTGTTTGACAGTTAACATCATGCCACTGATGCAAGCACACACAGCTTCCCTTCCCACTTCTGGTTAAAATTTTATAGTGGTTAACTTTCTGTCACTGTGACAAAATAATTGAGAGAAACTGCTTCAAGAAAGAAAAATTCTTTTTGGTTCATAGTTGCAGTCCACGAGCATTTGGCCTCATAGTTTTGGAGCCTGTGCTAAGACATCATGGTATAGGACATGACAGGGGAAATCTGCTCACCTTGTGGCAGCCAGTAAGCAAGAGAGAGAGAAAGAGAGACAGACAGACAAAGACAGATACAGAGAGAGAGAGAGAGAGAACCTCTCCCTAACACATCAGGAATGATCTAACCTCCACCCAAGAGGCCCCACCTCCCACTAGCACTGAAGGCTGGAGATCAAGCCTTTCATACATGTCCCTGCTCAGGACTAGATGTTAGGATTTAAGATGCAAATCACAACAGATCTGAAGGCGTCATTTTTGGATTGATTTCTGGAACAGATGGGCCATAACTTGTGATTTTGGTAAAATCCTAATTCTTGTGACACAAAGCAGATAAGGAAAAATCCTTAGGAGAAAAATGCTTATTCTTCCTACTCCTATATGGGTATGCTATGTGTCATATAAGATGCCATCTGTCATACAAAAGATAACATTTTATTAAGAAATCTTTTTTAAAACCATACAATCTCAATGGAATATTACTCAGTTATAAAAAAAAAGATAAAATTCTCTCATTTGCTGCAACATAGATGGAACTGGAGAATATCATGTTAAACAAAATAAGTATGTGCAGAAAAAAAAAGTACTACATGTTTTCATCTGTGTGAAGAAGCCAAAACATTGATCTTATAGAAGTAGAGTGTAGAACAGTGGTTACCTTGGAAGCAGGAGGGAAAGAAGAGAAAGCAGGCTCAATGGACACAGAAGGGAAGTTACATGTAAGGAAAAACCTATTATGTTCTATAGGGAAGGATGATAATTAGAGATGATATTATTTAATTATAAATTTCCGAAAAACAGCTATTAGAAGAGAATTTTGAATTTTTCCATCGCACAATGATACTGGAGGTGATGGATAGACCGCTAACCCTTAACTGATGATAGTAGACCATAGATACGCATTGGGATGTCACACGGCACCCTCTGACCTCCCACAACTTCATCACCTGAGACACTTTATAAATAGAGTTCTGAGGCCATCCCAGACCCACAGTATCAGAAAGCCATCACATAGTCTATGTTAACAAACCCCTGGTCACAATTACACCGTCATCTCCCCAGACCATATGGAGAGAACCACTGTTGAAGACAGCATCACTGAACTTATTTGCAGCCCGGTGTCCTGAAGAGAAATCGATGTTGACTTGCCCTTCCTCCAAACTTCTACACTTTGATGATTGCCCAGATATTCAAATTATCTACCAGTTAATTAAATGTATTTATTTACCTTCATTGGTAATTAAATTCCATCTACTAACAAAAATTCTTTAAATTGACTTTGATGCCTGTTTGGCAGTTAACAGACATAGTCAACTGACCTAATGAGCCAGGGGAGACCTCGTCCCACCGGGAGAGGTGAGGATCTCTACTGCTGCTAGACTCTGTTGGCCTGGGCCTGTCCCTGACTTTCTTACACAAAGGTGGAGCTGGGGTAGAACAGGACATCAGAAGTGAGAAACTGTGACCTCAACCAGAAATCAGTGGTCCAGGAGCATCTTTGCTTCCAAATTACAGTGGGATGTGACATGAGTGATCTCACCAATGAGCAGACAGTTAAGCCAGGCTTAACAGAGGCTTTGCCTTCCAACCTGTCACCTCCCCCAAGCCAAACCCAGAAATAGATCAGGGCTTCCTTCTTAGACTCCTCCCTCCACCCTGTCTCTGGAGACCACAGCTGCTGTTCCCAAATCAAGATTTTGTTCTGCAGCCCACAGTTCATTGATGAAATCCCACCCCCAGCAGCAGAGCCAAAGCCCAGAGACAGTCAAATGCCAGTTGGGCAGTAGCCTCCCTCCAGGTCCTGAATAGCATTCTAAAGCCCTCAAAGTGCCAAATGCTGTCTGGTGGCCCCAGACAGGTGCCTGGCTCTCTGCACACAGCAGAAGTTGCCAGGGACCTGAGATTGCAGACGCAAAACACATGGTGGCCTGTGGTTTATCTTTCCTAGGAGCAAAGGCTCTAGCAGACTGTTGGGAGGTACCTGAGGCTTAAATCCATGTGTCCATCACTGCCTCTGTGCCCAGGAAAGCAGAAAGTTAGAAGTCAGCCTACCCCAGACACAGACCAGCCTCACCCTGACCAAGTGCTGAGGACCCTTGCAAAGTACTCAAATATAGCTGGTAACTGCCTTTGGCTTCTCATGGTGGGTGCCCCAGGGGACTATGATTTGAGAAGTGAAACTGGACACGTCACCTCTTCCTGAGGAGGAAGAGTTTGTGGGCATTATAATTGTGCCTGTTATCTCTCAGCTGGTCACATGCAGACTCTCGCTATGACCAGGCTCGCAGCTGTCCTCCTTGGCTGGACCTTGATTTCTCCTGGCAGCTGTGGCTGGAGTGGAGGCTCAGCGTGGCCCACACACACAGCCTGCAGGAATGATGGCTTGGAAGTGCTCTACCAAAGTTGCGGTAAGGGCTTCCTGAGGGCCCCTGTGCTCATGGGGAAACAAAGGCCAGCAGATGGGACTGCTTAAGTGCTTAGAAGAAAGGGGAGAAGGGAAAGGAGAAGGGCTCTATCCACCTACAGCGAGTCTACAAGGACCCCTGGGTCTCTGAGGAGGAAGAGCTGGGGGGTGGGAGAGCCTCACGGAGAACCACAAAGAGGGAAAGACAGAAACAGCAGGAGTCTAAACACAGCCATTTGCAAATATCACCATGTCAAGGAGCCTTCCAAATGCTGAAAATTAGGAAAAGATGTTTCCAACAGACCTTTCCCCAAAGCTGTGCAGCAGAGCTAATTTTCCAAGGTAGTTGGGTTGCAAGTTGGGTGAAGAAGTCACTTTTACTGAGAGATTCCTGTCCTTCTATGCCATTCCCTGAACTCTTGGGACAGCAGTGTCTCCCGTTAATTCAGCAAGCTCCCGGATAAGGTATCCATGAAGGAGTTTCCTCTAGCACCAATGATGACAGATGTGAGGGCTGTGGTTTAAATGTGTCCCCCAAAATGCATGTGTTGGAGACATAAGTCCAATGAGACTGACCTCTCGGTAGGTCACCATGTGGACTGATCAAGATAGGAGGACTCTGGCCTCAGGAGTAGATTAGTGTCATTAGGCAGGAATCCTAGGCTGGTTCATGAAAGGCATGGCACTGGAAGAGCTGACACTTTGGAGGCCACAATGCTGGGGCCTAAAGGAGGTGAAGAGAAAATGCCATTTGAAGGTCCAGGCCGGCTCTCTCTAAGCTGGTGAATAATGAAGATTAGTCTCCAGGACACACAGCTGATCTTAATGATTAGCGCCAAAGCTGACCTGGGGGCCCTGCGGCCAATCTCCTGCCAGGGCCATTTGCAGGACCTGTTCTCTTTCTTTAAAAAGCAGTGCATAAAACATTAAAAACAAGTGGAGGAATAAATGACTAGACGGTGGAGGTGCTAACCCCGTCACTCTTGGGGACTCCTGGTCTGGGGACAGGGCACAGTGGCTGGCATCCCAGTTTCAATAGAGGTGAGATGATAAGACCAGAGGCCAAATGGACAGTTCTGATCTTTCTAATTCATCCCCCTCTGAAAAGTGGTTGTGATAGTCTGTCACCCAGACTCAACCTCAGATGCCAGCGAAGCCTGGCACGTCCTTTCAACTCACCAGCAGCAGGGTCTGAAGACAGGGACACTGAGAAGACCAAGGACATATTCTCCATCCATGTGGGGCTACTGCTTCCCTCTGGAGCTGGAACCACTAGCTGCAGAGCTACGAAACCTCAGAGACAGCCATGTTCAAGGCATTAGATATGGGAAATGGAAGAGACATTGTTCTCTCCTGAGGGTGTGGGACAGTCAGCCAGTGACAATACAGATAAAGACTGTCACAGAGGCAGGCATGTGTACCAGGAGACACAGTGGTCAGACAGACATGAGATTGGTGTCTACATCTCTCAAAAAGAAATCACTAAGTTGAAGTTTAAAGAATGATAAAAATGGGAACGATATTGTACCATACTCAAGGAGCACCTGCTTCTGTGAGCCAGGCAACTTTCTACATTTTTGGTGTGCTCTGTTCTTGTTTTATAGATGCATAAACTGAGGGTTAAGATGTTTGGTAACTTTCTCCACACCACACTGCTAATGGTGGAGGAAATACACCACGAGGAGTTTGGAAAAGGAAGGCACTGAGTAAATATTTGTGGAATTAAACTGATGCCAGGCCTGCCTGACTCCAGAATCTGTGCTCTGAATGTTTCTACTCTCTTGAGTTTTGTCACAAGACCATGGAGGGCAGAGGAAGGAAAGGTGAGGAGAACTTTGGCAGAGTGAACAGCAGGTCCACAGGCAGGGGACAGAGACATGATCAGGACACCAGGAAGATTCACATGCACCCAGGGCTGAGAAATGAAGTGGGAAATGTGGGTGGAGATTTGACTCTTTGGAGCATTCGAAATGCTGCATTTCCAAAGACTTTACATAGCTAATTGGATCATGGATGTTGGCATCGAGGCTGTTTGTGGCTGGGAAAGTTTATAGCCAGGAAAATCACCCTGTAGGAAAGAAACCATGAGAGCCCATGCTAGTAGCATCTCAACAGCCTTAAAATCTTGGACACATTTGGTGATCTGCAGAGAAGCAGGGAGGGTCCTAGAAATTTCTGCAGGAATGGACTCTGCCCTATTTCCTGAGAGCCAGCCAGCCAGTCAGGACCGGATGGCTGCATCAGGGATGCAGAGGCCTCTGTGAGCGGGGTTATCCTGGGCTCCTGGGTTCTCGGGAAGGCACTGATTCCGTACTAAGGAGGCTGCCTGCTGGGACACTATCCAGCCTGGCATTCAGACACCCTTTGTCATCAGGGTTCTAGGATTCTGCTATGCACCCCGACTGGGCAGAGCTGTCTGACACAGGAAGGACCTATTGCTCCCTAGCCTTCATGCTTCTCCTGTGGCTTCTCATTTTATAATTTTAGTGTGGTCATGGAGAAGAAGACCTCAGAGTAGAAGCTGTTTGTGATAACATAGAAGTCCGTCAGGAGAAGGAAGGAATTTTGTTAGCAGTTCTGGGTTCTCCACAGTGACCACAAAGTGAGCAAAGTTTTTGAAAAAGCAGAAGTCCTGCCCTGTCTAACCATCAGGGCTGCAGAAGGGAGCCATGATCTTTATCAAAGCACTAGGTAGCAAAATTATTCAGGTACTTTCAGTTTATTAAATCTTAAGATAATACAAAAAGCCTAAGAGCATGCCACAGTAGAGCACCAACATATTTATTTATAAGCTATTTGAGTACAGAGAGATATAAAGTAGATTACAGTGAGGGACAGAGTGAGGAAAGGTGTTAGAGACTGCTTGTGTCCACCCCACTCTGTGTGCTGTCCCCTTCTCCGATGTGGGGGGAATAGTGGCTCACATGGATGGTGCCACAGGAATGGGACGGCACTCTTATAAAGGGACCCAGAGAGCTCACACCAAGCACACAACCCCATGCCACCTGATCTCAAACTCACAGCCTCCAGAACTGTGAAAAAGGCACGTTTGCTACCTGAGTCACTTAGTCTCTCTATGGTAATTATTACTGTAGCTTGAACTGAATCAGAGCAATGAAAAGCAGGTGATCAGGACCATGTAACCAGTAAGGCATCATGACGGATGAGAGCTTAGGGTCTAGAGTCAACAAGCCTCATGTAGACTCCCGGACAATCAAAACTCTGTCCATCTGTTAGGCTTGTTTGTAAGGTGAGTGCACTGTTTTCCTCTTGTTGTTCTAACAAGCTTCCATTCTGCACCATAACGTACATTTATCCTCTCAGAATTCAGCGGTCAGAAGTTTGAGGTAGTTTTGGTGGTCAGTGCGTCAGTTGGGCCTAACTTCCTCAATGGCTCTAACAGATAATTTCTGTATTTGCCTTTCCACCCTTGTATAGCTGGACTCCCAGGTTCACAGCCCCTTCCTTTGCCCTCAGAGCCAGCTGCACAGCACTGTGCTTCCGTTGTCACATTGTTTTCTTGTTCTGTGTCATACCTGTCCTTCTACAAGGACACTGGTGATGAAGGTAGCTTCCCCAGCTCCAGATCTTTCATAGTATGTGTAAAGTCCCTCTGGCTAAGAAGGTAACATGTACATATTTCAGGGACCAGGACACAGATCTCCACAGAGACTATTAGAAGCTACAGTAGCAGGGGCAATATTTTACCTACCTCATGGGGCTGTGTGAAGATTAAATGAAAATCAAGATGGGATTTAGCTCGGTGGTTCCAGTGCCTGCCTCGCAAGTGCAAGGTCCTAAATTTGATCCCTGGAACCAAAAAACAAAAACAAAAAGAAAATTAAATGAAAAGCACTGCATAAAAAGTGCTTCACACATACTCGGTATTTGATAATTACTTGCTGTAAATGAGTTGGTAAAGTGTTTTATAATCGATAGAGATATATTTGCTTATGAACTCAGTATCAAATCAAAAAAAGGGAATGACATTATTTTCAAAATAAAATCAGTTAGGCTGGAGATTTAGCTCAGTAGTTCCAATGCCTGCCTTGCAAGTGCAAAGTCCCAAGTTTCAACCCCTGTAACCACATATATCAACACCGAGTATGGTCACTCATGCCCAACAGCAATCAGTACCACATACCACAATGCCGGGTATGATGGCTCATGTCTGTAATCCCAGCATTCAGGAGGCAGTGGCAGGAGGATTGCTGAGTTCAAGGTTCATGTGGGTTACATACTGAGCTCAGGGTCAGCCTGAGTTACAAAGGGAGACCCTGTCTCAAAAAAAAAAAAAAACAATAAAATAAAACCAGTTAAAGGACACTTCAGCTTATCCTAACACTGAGATAAATAGCAAAAGAAATTTATCCCCAGAGAGGACCCTAGCCCAGATACCAGCTTTAAAATATACCGGTGACTCATATCCACAGTGTCTCATGGAGCTACTTGGTGTGTACAGGGCCTAAGTCAGGGTGGACTCCGCAGAGTGTGACTATAGAGCTTTTGTGAACCCAGAATTCACAGTTCTGACCTATCCAAGAGAGAAAGGTTATGTGTGGGAGTGGGAGGCTCTCTGTTCTTTCAGGAATTCTCTGAAAATGTTACTATTGCTACTACTATACTTTCCATTTATGATATTTTGATGAGTTCAATGGCAGAAACTTGGTTGTGTTTTCCAGCAAAAGCCTCAAGTGTAGACCTTAATCTTATCATTTCACATACTTTGACATCAGCCAGGTAGAGAAAAGGGTCATAAATAATGAGAGACCTGCGACACGTTCTCAGTGACTTTGTGTAACTTTTTGGTTTCCCTGATACTGCCAGACAACCTTATCATGTAAATATTCATGATAAGGGTCAGAAGCAGGTGCCTGAAAAATGTCAGCCAAATCCACAGGCCAAATCCCACTTAATGTCTACTTTTGCAAGGCCTTGAGCTAAGAATGGTTTCCACACTTTTAGAATTCAAAAAAATAATAATACTAATGTCAGCATTTCTTAGCTTTTCATAGCTAGAATACTTAAGATGATTATAAAATGAAAAGGTTTATTTGGCTTAGAGTGTTTCTGTCCCTGATTAGTTGATTTCATTGCTTTTGAGCTCAGGGCAAGACTATGTAGGAGAATGTGGTTGGGAAATGGAAAAGTGCAAAAACAAGAGAGCAAGGTCCCACAGTCCACTTTGAGGACACCCCCCATGACCTCACCTCCTCCCTTTTACCCCCAGCTCTTAAAGTTTCATCACACCACGCTGGGGACCAAGCCTTTAACACATGGGCCTTTGTGGAACATTTGTGATCCAAGCTATAACACTGTTACACATTGAAATCATATGAAATTCATATTTGTGCACCCATAAATAAAATTTCATGGCAACACAGCGGTCTCTTCTGTTATGAATTATTTATGGCTATTTTGAGCTAAAATGGCAAAGCTGAGTAGCATGACCTTGACCACATGGCCCACAGAGCCTAAATGTTAACCATCTGGACCTCTATAAAAATAGTTGGTCACTTGTAGAAAGAAATCTCTCAAACTGTTGGCCAGATCACAGCCTCAGACTCTGGGTCTTATGGATAATTCAACTCATAGAGAGACCCCATAGATGAATAAACTTGACCCTCAAACCAAGTTTATAAAGACTGTGTAGGAGTCCTTTAATAAAATTATCATTTCATAATAATCTCTTCTACCTACTGTCATTTTAAAATTTATAAAATCCTTCCTTTCACGAGGCCTCATTTAATCTTCTAAACAGGCCCATGGACAGAAGTAGGACATTTACCTCCATTTTCTAGATGTAAAGACTAAACTGTATATGTATTAAACATTTAAACAAAGTAACTACCTGAGCCATTTTCTGACTCCATGCCTAGTGATTTAAAAGCTCTTTCTTAGGATTCTGATAAGCAACAATCTATCTCATAGGTCCCAGAAACATAGAACAAGAATAGGGAAAGACAAAATCTAAGAGTTAGTGTTTAGATCAGGTCAAAACCTCAAGCAGTCTGTGGACTCAAAAAAAAAAAAGGAGAGAAGAGAAAGATGCCATCTGAGGAGGAGGAAGGGAAGAGGAGAAAGGGGGAAGATGAAGAGGAGAAAGGAGAGGGCAGGAGGAGCCAACTGTCTTCTAACTGAAGGATGATTTCTCTTCTCTGCCACCCTCTCTCCCGGTCCTGTTCTCTGCACACCTTCAGAGGTGAGCCAGTTTAGCCCTCTCTCCCCACGCATTCATTAGGCCCTGCAGAAGCCAAAGAGAAGGACCACTGCATCTATAGTTGTCAACCATGGCACCAAGTCACCTTTTGTTGCAAGGTGGTATCTAGAAATGTCATATCCCCAAATAAGGAAGTAAATGAAGGGCCTCTCTCTTATCAAGACAGCAGTGTTTTTACAGTTTTCCCACACAGTTGGCATGCTTATTTCATAAAGAGGCTGTCGATGTTCGGGCCTGAAATGTCCCTCCAAGGACTTGTTTAGTTGAAGGCTTGGTTGCTGATGAGCTTATGGGGAGCAAACGGACCCTGGGGGTTCTTACATGATCACTGGACCAATTCAGTAGTGAGATCATAATATAATGGCAGTATTGGGAAGTGATAGGAAAGGGAGGTGAGACCAGTAGAAGAGAGCAGATTGGGGCAGACCTTGGGGCTATCTCTGGCACCCAGCCCTTTCTCTCTGCCTCTTTCCCTCTCTCTGCTTCCCAGATGCCATGAGATGGAGTAGCTTTGCTCCACTGACTCCTTTTCCCAAGGTGTTCTACCTGCAGTAATGGAACCAGCTGACTATGGATCAAAACCTCTGGAACTGTGACCCAAAATAAACCTTCCTCCCTTCATCTTCCCATGCATTTTGTCACAACAATGAAAAGGTAAACAATGCAGAAGCCTATTTCCCATATATGACAAAATTTCCTCTGTGGAGTAGTTGGTGAGGGGAGAAGGGAAGGGAGACACTTACCTAGGGTGACCTCATGAGCCCTGGGAACCGCTGGGAGTTTCCAGGGTCAGGTTACTATGACACGTAATCACCATGCTTCAGCTCAGAACCAGCACCTGCTCTCCTGTCCTTGAGGGCAATCAGCCTTGTCCACATTTGCTTAGATGCTAAGTTTCATGTGTTGCCAAAGTTCGCTACCCAGCAAGCAACTTATCTGACCTCCAAAAAACCCTTTAATTACAAAGTCTAAATCAAGTCAAGTGCCCTTGAAAAATCAATCCATCAAGGTAGTGAAACAGACAATAAATCAGACTTTAAGAATGTAAAATAGTACTGGCAACAGCTCCAAACAGAGCATGAGCTACAAACGGCCTGGCCACACAACAGCACTGACAAAACAGACCGATAAAATATTTGTATAAAGATGTTTTGGACCTGCCCTGGGAGGAAAGGGAGAGAAGAAAACAACTACTTTCCCCAGAACTTCATAAGTATGAGGTAAATGGAGCATAAAACAAACATGAAAGAAGCAACATTTTTTTAAAAATCACAAGCCAAATAATCATTAAGCAATATTTTTAAATGTCTTACAGAGAAAGCAATTTCTTTTAGATTATTTTAACAGATAAGCAGGGTTATAAAACTATAATTAAGGAAAAATGGGCCCACACACAGAGAGACAGAGGTGCAATTCCAAAGCTGTAGCTTTGGGCGTGCAGGACTAAATAGCAGATGGGAGTAAGGAGGACTTTGGGCTCATATTTAAAGACAGGAATTTGATGAAGAAATACAAGTGTGTCATCAC
The DNA here is from genome assembly GCA_004026965.1 of Petromus typicus. Taxonomy (NCBI): domain Eukaryota; kingdom Metazoa; phylum Chordata; class Mammalia; order Rodentia; family Petromuridae; genus Petromus; species Petromus typicus. Next base: position 49,923 of record PVIR01002911.1, on the reverse strand, counting down.
TGACATGCAGATTACTTTAAGTGCTAGTGAAACATGAACTGGCTCTGGAAAGGCAACAAATCTTGTAGGTGTCGTTTGGGGGACCCAGCCCCGGGGATCCTCCAGTTTCTAGGTGAGAGTAACTGCTTTGCAGCTGAACCTCTGAGGCGGTGTAATTCTCCTAACAACTTTTTGAACAAGATGCTAAGCAACTTAGTGAATAGGGACCTAAAGAAAGAGGAAAACAAAATCCTCCCAAATGGGTCAAATGCCCAAATGGGTCAAAAGAAACCTCCTCTGTAGCCAGGAAGTAGCTTCCAAACTCCTGCACAGTGCCATTTCCTCTCCTCAGACTACATCCCCCTGGACAACCAGCTCGGCTCTTGTCTTGGAAGGAGAATCTTTTGAGAGGTAGAGATCGGGGAGGGCCGTCCTCCAGCCCAACAGCTGTTTTTCTGTAAAAGCTACAGCATACACAGCACATTCCAAAAGTAGCTGCCTGTGTTGGTCCTGCGTGCAGCGTCAGACCCAGGCCTGCGGAGGCGAGGTGTGAGAGGACCAACAGAAAATGTTGAAAGCAAAGGTGAAAGAGCCTTTCCAAGCTCCAGCTGGTGCCGCTGAAGGCTCCAGCAGAGCTCAGCAGGGAGAGAGCTTCTAGAAATGAGGGCGTTCCCAGGACCAGAGGCATCGTAGTGACTAATGCAGTTGGAAGACAAGAAACAAAGGTTGCTGCCTCTGATGCTCAGCAAAAGGTAGAGAACTGCATTACAGAATGTGTGAGCCACAGAGAATCTGCCTGCGGTCTATCTCGATGCTGTTCATTTCCTTGGGTGCTCTCTTTGGCAGTATCTCAGATCTCTGACTCAGAACTTTATTCTGTAGTATTGAGAAGCGCAGCAGAAGTAGTATGTCAAGGTCCAGTGCTAAGTAAGTGTATGGATGTTTGTGTGAGGCTGATAAGAATTCACACATAGTGGAAATATGTCAGCCTCTGGGGTGAAACCCAAGGAAGCTTCATTATATGTCCTTCCTCGAAATCCCAAGCCAGTTTGCAGTGAAGTGCCTCTGCACCCCAGACCGACCAACTGCTGGGAGGACAAAGAAATGGACCTCCAGCCCAGAAGTCCCTGGGCTTTCCCCAGCACAGTGTGTATCTTCAGATTCACACTGGCTGCCTGTTCAGCAAGGGTGGCCACAAAGCGATTCCCTATTTGAGAATTTACATCTGTCTCCCCTTCCAACCAGATGGAAATGGCACCAGACCCACTGGGAAAGACAGACTAGATTTTCAGAATTTCCTTTGCCTCTTAACCCTTAGAATCCTTCCCCATAGCTGGGACCTTTCCATCCATTGGGTTCCTCTGCATGTCTTAGTGCTTAGTCTAATCTTCTGCTGTGTTTAAAAGTATTCCTTTAAAAAACTAATAACTACTTGCTCAACTGCTATAGCGAAACTTTTATTTAACAAATCATTTTTGCAGTCATGCACACCTTAGCCCCAAATTTATTAACCGAATTGTCTTAAACATTTAATCAAATATAGATTTCTCTTAATTTTCCCTTAATTGCTTTAAACTTTCATGAGTAGACAAAGTACAGATAAATCATCACAAAATAATTTTGCTCGGTGTTTCCTAAACTCGTTTCAAAATATTGATACCATATGTATCATCTGTCCTGCTTTTACATGTAATGTTACCTATAACTCTTATATTTTCCTGAGGTTAGGGCAATATTTATTTCATCATTTTCCTATGGGTCTAGTATATTCCAGATCAAAGAAAAAGATTATCACCTCAGATCAGCCAAGGATGCAGATGTTAAAGGACAAACCAACTGATTCCAGGTTGGGAAATCAGCACACTGAGTTTTCTTTACTTAAGTGTTGCCTGTTCCATCTATCAAACCTGATAAGGCCCCTTTTTCTACAAAGTCCCTCCGCTTTTCTTCTTTTTCTCCAAATAATGTGGTATCCAGCTTTTGCTGAGTCAGTGTGCTTAGCTCTGCTGGGGTCATCTCAAGATGTGATCAGATGGTCCCTTCAGAGATAATGGATTTGGTCAGTGTAGTTAAGACTCGGCTTTACAATATTTAGCTAACTCATCATCTTGGAGCATAGCCTTGCTCTTTTTCTTTGTATATTTTTCATGGTTGTCAATACTGATCTAACTGGAATCCATCTTTCTACTTGAATTTTTATATAAGACCAATATAGCTTATTAGTCCTTCTCTATTTCTCCCAAGACTGTCTGGCTCATTCACAACACTTTGTCCTGACTCCTACTCACTTACAAAGATAGAGTAAACCACAAAATCCTCTCTGGTTTAACCATATGGATAAAAACATTCTGAATTTGCAAATAACTAACAATGTGGTTTCTTGCATATCCAGTGCTTAAGATATAACCTAATTTCCTGTTTATCTTTGTTATCACCCAGACAAGCCTGCTAAGTAATTCTAAGATAGAGTCTCAAGAGTAGAGGTCCTCGGGCCAGGGATGTAGCTCAGTGGTTCCGGTGCCTGTCTTACAAGCACAAGGGACTGGGTTCGATACCCTGGTAACCTCATACAATACTGGGCATGGAGACTCAGGCCCAATGGCAATCAGCACCATATACCACAGTGCCGGGTGTGGTGGCTCATGCCTGTAATCCCAGCACTTGGGAGGTAGAGGCAGGAGGATTGCTGACCATTGCAAGGTAGAATGATGCCTACTTTAAAAACAGCACTGAGATACTACAACACTCAGTCTGCTAACTGAGGTGGTTACTGGTGACTGGTGGGAAGGTGGTGTATACATCACAGATTCACTGGACAAAGGGCGACAATATTTCAGCTGGAGCAGAAGGGATGGCATGAGTTTCCCATTAGGCAGTGGAATCACATGCAGCTCCAAATGTAGGCATTGTTTCTTGGTGGAATTCTTCATGTAGTATTTTCAGGTCATGGTGGTAACTGAAGCTTTAGAAAGCATAAGCACAGAACAGAGGGTGCTGCTCTATTTTCACAGGGCATTGAAAGCAAGCTCCTCTGCATAATGAGCTTCAGTAAGGACTCGAAAAACCTCTGTGACTCGAGTCCCTAGGGCTCCATAGCTTGTTGCCAACAGCCTGATCTTCTGGGCTGTTCTCCAAATGCAGAAAAGCTCACTAACAGACAGCCAACTTCAGTGAGATAAATACCGACATCGGCCCACACTCTCCACTGGGATCACCTGCCTGGGTTCTGGATCACTGGATAGAGGATATTCCAAAGGGGAAGGACTGAAGCCTCAATGCTCCAGAGACTAAAGGCTGGCCCATCTGACACTCAGCTGTCTGGAGTTCTAGTAGAGTGGAAAACAGCAGGAAGATCATTGCTCCAGAGCGAACCGTAGCTCTTCCATCTCACACTTGGCTTTGATCTTGACTAAATTGGCCAATTCACGTGTACGTGAGTGTTCACATTCTCAGAAAGACAGAGGAGACAGTTTCCAGTCACTGCTGATTTATTTCAACCAGTGGTTGCACAGGGCACAGGCCTGCTGGCAAGTACCCAGGTTGCTAAGAAAAGTGCTCCGAGGTTGTAGAGCCATAACCACAGTCCTGAGCAGGAAGCTTCCTGCTCTCCCCTCATCTCAGTGGGGCTCGCTCCTGGAGCAGTGGGTCTTCACCACTGAAAAACAGCAGCAGGGGAATGAACGAACTGGAGAAGGCCACAGCTACTGTCCTGCAAATACTTCCTCTACATTTCACCCGTGCCAAAGGAAGGGATGCAATTTTGAGAAACACAAAAGCCATCAATTTTGTGATGGCAAGAACCCAACACTTGGGAGCTGGAGGCAAGAGGTCACAAGTTCCAGCCCAGCCCAGGCAACTTAGAGATTTAGCAAGATCCTGTCTCAAAAATTTTTTAAAGGCTGAAGATATGACTCAGTACAAAGAAGAAGGAAGAAGGAGAGAAGGAAAGAAGGAAGGGGGAAAATGTCCTTTGCACCTCCTGGGCTGGCATTAAGTGATCATGAAGGGAAATACAGTGCTGGACGTGCACCGTGCTGCAGCTGTATATGAGAGGTTTGGTGGGTTGAGTGTGTTAAATGCATTTTCATCTTCAGATACTTTCAATTTAGATTGGGTTTATCAGACTGCAACCTGATCATAAGCCAAGGAGCATCTGTGCTGAATGTTGAGGGTCCCACTCAATGCACAACGGAAAGTGTCAGGGCCTGTGGCACTCACCTCACTGTAGAAGGAGACTGCTGTCCTGCTCCATCTGGTCACCCTGGGGATGGTGAGACCTGATCTCCTAAGTTTCTGAATGAAAACAAGTTCCCAAGCTAGAGGAGCCTCCTCCAAACTGATAAGTATGGCAACTAGTCCTGGTGTTCTTAAATATTGTAGAACAAAGTGTATTTAACAGCTACAAACACCACCAGAGCCACTAATAAGCATTCTGGCTTGAGAGAGAGGTGGTCCGAGGAAGGTCTCCTGTGTCCCTTCACCTTGCACCTACCTCACCGCATTCCCACCTGGACACAGGGCACCTCTAAGAAACATTTTCCTGATCCATTTGCCATCACCGTTCTTAATCTCTAAGTGGCTTTATTGTACAAGCTCCAAGAACTCTAGACCTCATCCTTCTACATCCAGTTGTTCCATCTGGAGACTTCTCAGGAGCCCAATAGTCATGTCTACTGAACACCATCTGGGTACCTGGAATTGCTGGGGATACTTGGTGCCAGTTTTGATCCAAATGAGTTTAAATGCCTCTTAATGTCTATAAACATCACTAAAATGTGTATCTCTAGAACAGTAAAGAGCAAGAAACCTAGTATAAATTACTCTGGAGAGAAAACATATCTGACTTCACATAATGTACAGAGTCCATTATTCATAAAAATTATAGGAACTGGTTTAAATAGTGGTTACGTTTAAGTTTTCCTTAGAAATTGGTGTTGACACAGAGAAGTGAGTGAAAATTTGCTTAAGAAGTAACCTTAGGAAGCACTAGAAAGAAAAAGAAACCAATTTGGGTAATGACAGTGGGCACCTAAGGCTCACTCCTTTTGGGGATCTCAAGGCTCAGTGCTTTTAGGACATATTTCAAAGATGACACCCCTGAAAGGGAAAAGAATAGGAGTCCTGATATCTCCACAGCCAGCTATGAAGAGCTCCCCCTACAAGCACTGACTGCATTTCTGCCTTAACTGTGTTAGGGGAAGAGCTCACTCCTATATTCACAGAAAGCCATCAAATCGTAAGTGTTTGCAGAAAGAAATCTTTGGTGAGAATGAATGCCTAGAGCCTTAGTCTGTTCAGGCTGCTCTCACAAAAGACCTTATATGGAATAATTAATAAACAACAGAACTTTATTATTCACAGCTCTAGTGCGGGGCTGGCCAAGATCAAGATGCCAGAGAGTGCATGTCCGCTGAGGTCTGCTGTCTGCATCACAGATGGTGCCTTCTGACTGTGTCCTCACTTAGAAAGACGAATAAGCTGCCCTCGATCTCAGTATTTTCCCTGGGGGGCAGGGAAAATGTGGGTGGGGCTGACCTGAGGGAGGGTCTCAAACAAGTGATCCAGCTCCTTGCAAGGTGGGAGCTAGCTCCAAACAGCTGAGCAGCAGCCTAATGTCTGCCCACAGAAGACCCTTCCCAAGCTCCCACCCAGCCAGTAGTGGGATTCGAGTACTTCATGGCTGTCTACCAGAGATCTCATGTCTCTGCATGTGGGTCTCTGCAGAGCTAAGCTACTCCCAAAGCAACATGTGTCTCTCAGAGTGAGGGCTCTGACAAAGAGTAAGAGAAGATAAGAAAGACAGATGTTAGAATTTTCTGTAGCCTTTCTCAGAAGTGTCACCACAACATTGTTGCCGTGTTCTACTGCTTGGACGCTAAGCCACTCGGGGAGGGGTTAGTTCTGGGTGGAAATTTGAGGAGGAAGGATTATAAGGGCTACGCTGGAGACTGCAGACCCAAGGGAATGATAAAGCGCAAGGCTTCAGGGCTCTGTATCTTTCAGAGAAGAGTGGAGATAATATTTAGCTATACAAGATGAAAAAGTTTTAGAGATCTGTTGCATAGCAATGTAAAGGCACTTCATGCTACCAAATTCCCCAGGTAAAAGTAGTTACAGTTGAAAATTTAGTGTTGTGTACTTTTGTGCAATATTAGTAAACCAACACATGCATACATATCCAGGGGGAAATGGCTTTGAGAATTAATGCAAACCTTAACAGAAGTGAAATCTGCATGCTAAAATTTCTACAAGACTAGAAATATATAACTTCCAACTAATAAAATTTAAAAATTCAAACATTCCAGTCAACCAAAAAGAATCTGGATAATAAGATGAGAACTAATCATAAAAGATGTAGAGGTCATAATAAATAAAAACTAAAATAACCTAATCTTTAAAAAAGAGCATATAAGATTGCATTTTTACAATCAGCTATCTGCTCTCTAAAGAAATACACCTAAAATATAGCTCTACACTGAACCTTATATTTGATGGTAAAACATTGAAAGGTTTTTGTTTAAAATCACGAAATAAGCTCATTCTCACCACTTCTGTCCAGCACTGTGCTAGAGGCATCCATGCGAATTGTGACACACACACACACACACACACACACCAAAAAAAAAAAAATTAAAGATTTGAATGAGGAAAAGAAGAAAGTGTTATTATGTGCAGTCAATATGACTTTCCACAAATAAAGCCTAATCAAATTTCTGGGATTAATGAAAATTTAATTAACAATTTATTTGGGGAGTAGTTTATTACATTAATCTAAGAGATAGCTAGCTTGTGTCCTCTCAGTTAATTTGTCTTCATGGCTGAACATAACATCATATGTATAGACTGCAGTTGTGTATCCCGTCTTCTGCTGACGAGTAGTATTTAGGTTGCTTCTAAACTGTTGTCATCGGGAACCATCGTGAACATCTGTTACATATGGCTCCTATGTCAGAACCCTCTCCCCCTGCCCCACACTTTTCTTTCTCCACTTCTCTGAAGCCAAGCCTAGGCGAAGGTATTTAAAATAACTGCTCTACCATCATCAGATTTTTCTAGTAATATTTGCCACACACACTAGCAGTTTTTAAATGTTATGTTCTGAAAACACATGAACAGATGGCAAGAAAAGGCTGAACGACATCCAGACGGCAGCAGTGCTGAGAGGGGCACAGTGCTGAGTCAGACCCTTGCAATGTGCTGTGAGGCAGAGGAGCTCTTGGGTTGTGCTGGGCTCGTGTCCCGGCGATGGCCGGTGGAGGCACGAGGCTGTGGCTCTTCAGCAGGTGCACGGCTCTCGTGCATTCGTCTGGGGGCTTCTCTCCCATCTTACTTTCATGGCAGCTTTTAATCTTTCAATATAATTCTTACCATATTTTTAGCAAAACCAGTTTGTAGTCCTCTAATGTGTATTATTCAGGAGACAGGGAAACCAGTCCTTTCCTTGGTTAGGAATTTATCTGGCTGGCAAAGATGCCAAGCCTAAGGCACTTGTTTCTTTTCACCTTCAGCACTATCTTGCAAGGGCTTGTTAGCCTGTATTATTAATGCCCACAGAATCCTACTCCAGGTTGCTCTGTCACACCAATGGTAACACGCACGCAGGAATGAGGAGTTTCCCCTGGAAACCGTCTCTCCCTCCTGGCAGGGGGAGCTCTCTCAAGGGTAGGGGCAGCCAGAAGACTCATTCTAGCTCTTTTTCATTGGTGGAGAAGATGCAAGAAGAAACAGTAAACTGGCTTTCAGAATGAAGCATTCAATTTCCTGGATTTCAGTCCAAGACACACCACTGAACACCTACTTTGCCTGTTCCAGAATTCCACCCCTAGGAGCTACTGGGTTTGTTACTTCTTAAGAAAGACCAAGTCAGGGATCTTCCCTGAACCATCTTCTCCAAGGCTCTGAAATCCAAGGGAGCTACATGGAGCAGCAGCATCATCTCTGCTAACACAGGAAAGGAGGCCTGTCATGAACCATCTGTGTCTGCAGCACAGCTTCCTAGGAAAAACGTCAACTGATATTTTTCTTCTTGTGGGTCAGCTAGGGGGACTGAAGTGAATGGTTCATTACCACAGTAGGGAGAGTGGAGAAACCAACCTAAAAATACAGTAAGTTGAACCTTACCGGAAAGCATTTGAGAAACAATTCTCAAGAATTAACTCTTGGAGGCAAAATTATCTTCAGGAGCTTGAACAAGATATTGGGAAAGAAAGAAACTGACTAAGCGAGACAGCGGCTGTCACAGGTCTTCACCCTGCCCCTCCCCAATATCACATTAGAAATTGCTCCTCATAGTACCGATTATTAACATTATTATTATTATTACTGATTATTGATAGGAATCTAGCCAGACCCTGAGGGCAGAGTCACATGGAGTGTTTGACCACACTTTAAATGACTATGTCCTCTGATGTCTCCCTAGGAAGCCACCATCCCAGTAAAATGTGTGAAAGGCTTTGCTAATTTCCAATAAGGCTTATAACTGTGGTTTTCAAATGAACTGAGGAAAAGGAATCATCTGGGGAGTGTCTAAAAATCTTGATGTTGAAGCGGCATCCAGATACACCAAATCAGACTGGTATGGGATGCAGCTCTGGTAGTTTTCTAATACACCAAGTGTCCTGCACTAGGGAAAAGCTGGCAAAGATCATCCCTACACACAGGAGGGAATTCTATCTACAGCAGTCTCCTCTTATCTTCATGGAATATGTTCAAGACTACCAGTGGATGTCTAGAACCACAGAGACTGCTAAACCCAATATACATACTGTATCTGTAGTTCATTCTTACCGAACACCTTATCAATCTCAGCCTATTTTTGTCCTTAAGTTGAGACCTTGAATCTTTTCCCTTAGTGGAAGAACTTTACAGCTTCTCTTTGATATATCAAGATTGGTGGTATCATTACTTTTATGCTTTGGGGTCATTATTAAGTCAAATAAAGGGTACGCGAACATAAGCCCTGTGATAGTTGATCAAAGAACAAAGACAGCTACTCAGTGACTAAAGAGTGAATAACATATACAACATGGACACAGTGGGCAAAAAGATGACATCCATCCCAAAAGGGATGGCTAGTGATTTCATCACAGGACTTAAAACTTACATATCGTTTATATTCAAATTTTCTATTCATTATTTTGAGCCTGCAGCTAATCACAGGGAATTAAAACTTCAGATAAGGAGGGACTGCCGTCTTACGACTAAGAAAAAAAAAAAATATTTCTTCTTATGCCAATGGAAGCCAGAAAGGTTATTCTAGGGTACTGGATTCAGGAGCAACAGGACTTGCAAGTTCCTACCCCTTTCTGTTCTTTCAAAAAAGGCTGTTTTAATGAATTCTGTTTCTTTTGCAATTGGAAGCAAACAAGTGAGAAATCCAGCATTTTCAGTTAGCAACCCAAACATACCTTCACACTCAAAAACACGTTCACTGTGGTTACCAGGCAGCCTGCAGGGCACTGGGTTCCAAATCTCTCATTTCACAAACAGTAGCTATTCCACTGTGGTGGTGTTAATTCTATTTTCATTGCATTTGATATCAAGAATCAGGTTTAAGCTTCGACACATCTCAGATGAAAAACAAGAAACTAGTTCATATATAGAAATTTCAATGTGTGAATTAAGTCCCAAAGCAATGCTAGCAGAAGAGACATGAATGGGAGGAGAACAATTATTTTTTAAAATAATGACCCATTGGAGCTTTACTGTGTTGTTCTATAGTAATAAGATTTGACAGGTGGGAAAAAAAGAAGAGATCAGGAAATAATAGAAAAGCAGAGCAAGAATAGTTTCACTACACAGTATGTTATTTCTTTTTCTACAATGGCAAGGAGGCAGAGAGAGGGAGGAGGCAGAAGGAACAGGGAGTTTGAGAACAGAAGCACGTAAAGGCTTATTTTGTCTTCTGGCAATGACGAATTTCCAGCGATGACATCGCGCCACGGCCAAAACACCACCATGCAAGGAGACAAACTGGTAGACCAGTGCACTGAGAGCTGGATCATAAACAGAGTAGAAGCCTGCAGAAGTGACAATCAGCCCACCTAAAAGAAAAGGTTGAAAGCAAGCGTTGTTATTTTATTTTACTTAGAAATAAATGTTTAAAGATACAGAAGACTATCTGGTAGTATGCAACCTCAAACAACTAACTGGTCAGCCACATTGAGAAAGTCCCTCCCTGGTACCACAGTAAATATTTCTAATACTTTCAAGACAAATTAATGCACTAGCACCTTCCAAATATGCAAGTCATACTGATATCACTAGCCTTAAAGTCTAGGATTCCAAGTAACTGCTGATGCTCACAAAGCCACCCACCCATCTTCCTGATGTCTTCTGTTATCACGGAATAACCTGCATTTCTCTCCTTTTCATCAACGTACCTAATCAATTGAGATTAGTGGATGCAGTCATCTGACTAAACTGTGGTTGTTTGTTTTTAAACAAAATATGGCTCCTCACCTCGCCTAGCTTACACGCTAGTTGGAAAGAGCAATGTAGCAATAACCTCCACATGGCAAGATGACAAAGGTGTAATAATGGCACACCCAACATGCTGTTGGAGGCCCAAAGGAGGGAATATGGGGACACCCACCCCAGAGAGCAACATGGAGAAGGTGTGGTTAAACCAGGGTGTGAAAATGCAGCAGACAAGAGAGAAGCAATCAGTTTTACTGTGTTGGATATGCACCTCTCACTAAACACTTACGGGAAGTTAACCAAACAGACACATCTTCTTGACACTGACATTCTCCTGGGCCAACAGTGTGTGCAGGAAGCAAGACCATCTCTTAAAGTAAAGTAGGTTACAGAGAACAAGCCATGAAAGTTAAGGTACATTAGAAAAAATGTTAGCCTGGGACATAAACATGGATAAGGCTGGAGGTCGTGAGGTGGAAGAGCTATCAGCTTCTTTCATAGTGATTTTGCTACAAAACTGCACTCCAGCAGGAGAAAGTAGGTCCATTTCCATCAGCTTATAAAACACGAGAAGTAATAATACAAAGCTACAGGTACCTACTTGTACGTGCATGCATGCACACATACACAAACACACACACACACACACACACACACACACACACACACACACCCTAATAAGTTCTGTGGAATGCACCAATGTCAGCCTCCCAGTTTTGCCTACACATACCATAGAGGAAGGATGTATGATATCCTAGCTTTTTACAAATTCTCATGATAATTTAATTATTTCAGAAAACTAAAGGTAAAAGCAAAACTTTCAACAGAACTACAATAGTGACAAGTGAAATTAATTGCATAAAAATATTTCCTTCTGCATGCTTCAAACCACCCAACCAGCCACACAGAAGCTTCAGGATATGGAGCTACCTCCAGACTCCAGGACTTAGTGATGCACAGCTTTCAAGCTGCCTGAGACCACATCAAGCAGGGTGTCCCTATGCTCCACCATTCTCTACTGAGGAACTGAACTTCCAGAGGCTATAATTCTAGTTGAAAGCCCACCACTTGTTCAAAAATACCAAGGCAAGGATGTGATTCCCTGGACCACTGCCCAAGTCTAGCCAGTCCAAGAAAAATCAGATCATCAATAAGACATTGGATTGAGTAATGCCTAGTGCACTAGCCAAGTTTTCTCCTGGGTGTGTCTAGCTGGATCGTGGAAGCATGACCTTGGACACTATATCTGATCCCTGGCCCTTCTCTTCCCAGTACTATGCCTCTACTCTGCTCCTGACTGCCATGCACCATGTAGCTTTACTCTGCTGCCTTCCAGCCATGGACTGAGTGTCCTGAAACTGTGAGCAGAATTAAACTTTTCCTTTTTTTGATTGTGAGCGTCAACTATTCTGTCTCAGCAAGGGGAAAGCTGACTAACAGAGGACATGCATTATGAAAACAGTTCTGGAAAAGGGATTTGTTAAGAGCTTGCTCTTTCTAGGCCCAGCTTGTATTACCAACAACATGCAAGAAAACTCATCTAGAAGAAATATGATTGTTGAAGCCCTTTGCTTGCATACACTGCTGACCACTTCTCTGGAGCCCATTCCACTCTCCTGCAGGACTGATGCTGTGCTGTTTTGAAGGAGTCCAGCGCCTTCCGGGGGATGAGGCTGCCAGCAGTTCAGGCAATACTGAGTTCACTCAATGCAATCTTTCCTCCCTCAGTCAGGTGCCAGAATGTTGAGAGAACAGGCAAAAGGGATGTGACAAAAGGCCAGGGGAGAAGTTGCAGAATGAATGGACCTTCTATAGTAAAAGGAGAGCTTTTACTTCCTTCCTCAGCCCTGTGTTGCTGGACAATGAAGTCCCGTATTAAAGGAGACACTATCTGCCTTCATGGCCTGAAATGGCCACTTCTCCTTTAGCTATTTTTTTAAAATAATTGATTTTATTGGTGCATTTTATATACACATCATGGTCCCAATCAACATTAAAAATTTGTACCAGTGTATGACATGACTTAATTCTCATTTTTCCCATTTCCCTGCCCACCCTCTATCCTCTATATACATACACTTTGTTTCCTTTTTTGACATAGCATTTCCCCCTACATTATATACACTACCCCCTTTTCCATTTGAATATTTTCTATTCCACAGTATCTATCATACACTCTAGAACTCATTTATATCTTCAATTTCTTATACCAAAGAAAAGATACAATATTTATGCATCTGTGACCTATTTATTTTGCTTCTGAGTATGTACTTAAGGTATATCTATTTGAGCATAAATGACTCAAACTTATCATTCTTTATGGCAGAGTAATATGCCATTAAATAAAAGAACCACATTTCCTTTATCCAATCCTCAGTTGATGGGCATTTGAGTTGTTTCCAAGATTTAGCTATTACAAACTGAGCTACTATAACATAGGTGCACAAATCTCACTGTGATATGAATCTTTTCATTCTTTCATGTATTACCTAGCAGGAGAATAGCAGGGTCAAATGGAATCTCTAATCCAAGTTATTTGAGGAATCTTCACACTGCTCTCCACAGTGGTTCCATCAATCTACATTCCCACCACCAGTGGAGAAGGGTTCCTTTCCCCCAGGAAAATCAATGACCCAACTAACAAAATTTTAATCAAACAAAGGTGCATTCTTTGTTATATTTTCATGGCTGGAATTACTCAGTGGTCATTTCTGTTGCAAATACTATACACAATGGTATATCTCCTGGTCAGCAGTGGGACAAAAATTGATAAAACTGTCTGCAAAGGAAACTCATAGCTAGGCTGAAATTGAAATCAGTTCTTAAATGGAGCTGCCTGATGCCATAATACTGCACAGATTGTTCTCAGAAATCCTATGGATCCCATCACTAACTTGCGTGCTCTAGACTCCGCCTTTGAGCATGCTCTGCTCATTACTAAGCAGTGATGCATGTGTTTGTTTGCTCACTTCTTTTAACTCTGGGTTTGGATCTTGACTCCCAGACTTCATAGCACTGGGATCTGGAGAAGACAACACAACCTTTCAGGGTGTGCATTTCCCCATCAACAAAACATGAAAACCGCATCTATCTCTGAAGATTGTTTTTTATTCTACCAATCTGGATTCTGCCTAGAAAACAAAGACCATATCAGTTATTTTAACAGAAAGAATTTAATATAGGGAACTAATTAAACAATTATCCTACAACCAAAAGTGACGGCAGAAAAAAACACCAAGGAAGCAGTTATCTATCACTGCAAAGGTTTGGAAAGCAAAGAGCAGAGCTTTGGATTATTAAAAGCTGCATCCTTGATAAGAGTACCTTGTGGACCTGAGACAGACTACAGAGGATGGGGTAGCACTTCAGCAATACACGATGCTGAGCCCAACTGATTCTGGGAAAGTACAAAATAAGATCTAGACTTTGGGAGCAATTGCCCTCACCAGAGTGACAACCATCACCAGCAATATTCCCAGTACACAAAAGCAAGTCTGCTCTGGCAGCAGCCTCCATCTCTCTCTGACACCCTGACTAGCTGACTAGCAGATGGCAAAGAAGATGCATCATTGCAAAGGGTCTAACTTCACAAAGCAGAGTACAGAAGGCTGGATCTGGAACTTGAAATTGACAACTGCATAGATGGCTCATCCAGCTTTCATTAGGTACTTATGGTGCTCACTGTGTGTCCAACTGTGCTGGTGCTAGGGTGTCTGGAGGAGTAAAAACATAATCTTATAAATTACACATCTGTATTAGTACAAAAAAGACCTTCACTGAACTTTCTTCAAAGGATAACTCTTAATAGACTGTTGCTGAGAATGAAAATTAGTACCACCATTATGAATAACAGTACAGAGCCTCAGAAAAATCCAAAAGGAGACTCACTATATAGTCAGCCATCTACTTGTGGGTGCATATACCCAAAAGAGATGAAATCAATGTGTGCAAAGATACTTGTGTTCTGTTTATGACAAATATTAAAAAATGATAAAACATGAAAAAGCCAGGACGACATTATTCAAGTGAAATAAACAGAACATAAAATGAGAAATACTGGATGTTCTTATTCGTACATGAAAGCTAAGAAAGTTAACCTCATAAAGGTAGAGAGTATAATAGTGGTTTCCAGAGACTGGGGAAGAGAAAAGAAGCAGGAAAGAAATGTGTTCATTAACAGAAAACACAGTGAGAAAGATGAGGCTCTGTATCACAGTAGGAGGATTCTAGTTAACAACACTGATGATACATTTCAAAAGAGCTAGAAGAGAGAGGTTTGAATATGGTGAGTGAAACTGTGATAGATATTTGAGGTGACCCATATGCCAATTGCCCTGAGTTGGTCTTTTTGCACATTGTACATGTTGAAATATCATACTTATCCTATGAATATGTGCATCTAGGCATCAGCTGAAAAATGAAAAATAGAATGGAAAAGATTCGTTCTCTTCTTAAGTACAGTAGGAAATATAAAGAAAAAGGAAATGGAAACCAAAACAAACCAAAAGAAAAAGCAGAAAACTGGCTTCGGCCATAAAGGAGTTTCATGTTTATTCTAAGTGGTGTGGGATAAGTCACAGAGCAAAGTCCAATGCAATATATATTTGTGCACTTTTTAAAGGTATTTCAGACATAATTGTTTTAAGAATTCAGAGGACTGAAAGAGTACTTCCAAGACTATCAGAGAAACTTTCACCAAAGATGGAAATGAACAAGACTTGGACATTTAATGACAGCCGCAAAGACTCACTCAGGCCACTTGAAATAGAAGAAAGAATGCATACAAATCATGCATAGTGGGAATTTTCTGGGTTCTCATAGAGTGGAGAGTAGATTTGTGATGTGGAGTGTGGAAGACAGACAAGACAACATCTCTAGACTTTCCTGTGCCTCCAATGGAATGGGCAGAACATGTGTGTAAGGTGTATGATCTGTTAGTACCTGGCAGAGCTAACGATATCCTGGAGAGTGGAGTATCTGGAGAAATTCATTGTATTGAATGGACTGGGATGGGATGAGATAGGATGAAACAGAATTACACTAGCAAGTCCCAACTTTGAAAATCTCCACATATCTCCCTCTGCTTTAATTATAACAATAAATGCTTCGTGAAATGACTGTGCAATTAATGAGCAATTAAAGGAATTCAACTGAGTGACAAAAGTACCAAGACACAGTGCTCACTCAAGGAAAGGAGACACTGCTTTTAAAATGAACATGACAGTGAGTTTGGAGAGACTAGGAAGACCTGGTAAAAACACCACTGACTTAAAATTTTCAAAAAACAGGACATGCTGGTGGACACCTACAATTCCAGCACTCTGTAAGGCTGAGGCAGGAAGATCACAAATTCAAGACCACTAACATGCTGGAACTTAAGAGACTTAGTGAGAGACCTTGTCTCAGAAAGAAAAAGACAATAAGGGTTGGGATGTAGCTCCATGTGAAACCCCTGGGCTCAATCCTCAGTACTACTAAGAGAAAAGGAAAAAAAAATATGGAGTGGTACGTTTTTAAATAAATTTTAGTGACTAATGTAAAACCAGTTAATACAATTAAAAATTGTGAGCATGAATTTTCAGGGTATGCAGAGCCCTCATGGCTAATCTCTTGCTTTCTTCTGGGCAGATCCATTGCAGGACTTTGGCTTCTCCATTGACCAGTGCTCCAAACAACTAAAATCGAGCCTCAGCATCAAATTGGGCATCATTCTGAGTGAGTAGAAATTATTACCACAAAGTAACAGATGGCGCAGCTCTTCCTGCACCCACTCCGGGTTGTCACGTGTTCACTGTAATGTGAGTCGGCTGGGTGGCTGAACTGCTACTACCCCACCTCCACCTCTGGAATTCACTCTGCTCCTACCCTCGTTTTTGTTCTCTCTGAGTAACGCTGAGGGGCAGCAGATCTCAGACTCACTGCTCTGGCTCTGTGCTCAAAATACCCTCAGCACTCCTTTGGATGATATGAGCTCCCGAAATGAGTCTATCCAACCAAAAGCAATGAACATAGTCTGAGGCTAAGTATTGATGTCTACATTGGAAACAACCTTTGCTTAGTTGTCTTGGCCACGAACAAATTTACTACCAACTGCGATCAGCATGACTTCGCATTTTCACTCTTTTGTGTCTAAGTAGCTGAGTCCTAAAACTTGACCTAATGCCCTAGAGCGTGGGCTAAACACTGTCTCCCAGGAAAAGAACACTGTTCCCTACACAGGGCAGAGGGGTGGAAAGGGAGGGCCCTTGAGCTCATGCCAACAGAGACCTGAGTGCTTTCCATACACGGTGAGACACGGCCACAGAGCTGTTCTTGTCTTTCCTCTTAGGGGAGGACATCAGAGAGTTGTACCTTGACGTGTCTCTCATCAGTAAAGGGGAATCCGTTTTGAATTATTCCTACCCCATCTGTGAGGCAGACCTACCCAAGTTTTCTTTCTGTGGAAGGAAGAAAGGAGGTAAGTAGACCAGCTGTCTGGCTGACAGCTCATGCCCCAGCCCCAGCCCCAACTCTGTCCTTCACTTCTGGGTGGGGGAACTTGATCCCACTTGTCAACATCTGTTGTATAAAAATGACAAGCAGCTCATACCTAGGGCCTCGCTCACAGGGCTATTGTCAATATCACAGATGGTTTCCAAGTCTGCTACTGTGAGAAGCAGCCCTTTATAAAAGGGAGTGGGCAGCAGAGAGAGATGATAGCTTCCAAAACCCATGGAGACTCAGCACTACTTCCAGGTTTTCCCCCAGTTGTTATTTTAGGGACACGGTCTCCTCAACTCTGAACTCCTTGTGGTGGAACAGCATCACTGTTGTCTCTGTTCTCAGTGTATTATCCCTAGGTGTCCAGGGGGGATGCATTCCAGGACTGCTGTACACATCCAAGTCCACATCTTATCAAGTCCTTTCTAAAACTGGGTTATAAATGAATAGAACCTACACACACCCGCCATATGCTTTAAACTGTATCCAAGTGACCACTTTTTAATGCTTAATACAATGCAAATGCTGTGGCAATCATCTTTATACTATATAGTTTAGGGAATAATGACAAAGAAAAAGTCTGTCTTCAAAACAGACACTATTTTTTTTAAGAGCTTTCCTTCTGCAGTTGGTTGAGTCCATGGAGGGAGAATCCAGGGTTAGAAAACCACAGACAAACAGGCTGACTGTGTTCTATGCTCCCAGTCTGTAGGGAGCACTAAATACAGACCCCTAAAGAAAGCAAGTAGCTGGCATTGCCAAGCATTTATGCCAGTGGCTCTTCTAGGAGTTTTATATCCACAAAGCCACTGACTTCCCCACACACACACTACTGAGTCAGTCTGATCAGTGCTTCTCCTGTACAGATGCAAGTGCTGAGGCCCAGCTGCAGGGACCTGTAGCAAGTTACCGAGCAGGCAAGGGACCCACAGCTTGAGCCCAGGCAGGCTGGCTGCAAAGCTCATAATCCCAGCTTCCCGTGAATAGATGAGCCACAGTGCAGTCAAACATGAATCTGTAGAATGTGTCTTTTAAATAACTACTCAAGAATTTTTTCCCAGTCATCTATGTTTCAAATTAGCATGTTTTTACTTGTCAGTTATCAGTTTTTCTCTCTCAGTTTCCTAGAAATGTGTTTCATGTAACTGAGTTCATTCATGTGTTGTGGTTAATCAAGTTCACTTACCCTCAGCATGGTGAATTCATCACTTGTCAGTCTTGGTTAACTTCCGAACTGCCCTCAACTAGGACAACCCCAATCCCCTATAGCTAGTCAGCCCTGAGCTGGTCTACTGCCTCTCCTCCTCTCCTCCTTCTTTCCTGTTCCCTCCCTTCCACAACATCTCTTTGTCAAGTTCTTCAGGGAGTGTAAGATGAGCTAAGAGTGTCTTCTGCCTCCAAGGGTATCATCATTATCTAGTGTTGGTAAGGAAGTCACAGAAAAGCTATTCCAAGTTGCTGTGCATGGTGTGTGTGTGAAACGAAGAAGCTGAAGTGCTCGGTGGGCCTGAGAGGTGATTTCACCTGCTGCAACATGACCAACCCTTGAAAAAGAATTACTTTTTTGCTTACTTTGAGGTTATTTGAAGCTTTTTACATGATTTTCAGCCGCGCGTGCGTGTGTGTGTGTGGGTGTATGTGTGCACGTAATACAGCTGAAGATCTTCGAGCCTCCCTGTTTTATATAATGTTTTGTACAACACACTATCTATACCTAGAGCTGATAATAAACTACTAACCACCCAGGAAAGGCTATTTCGTAGGCTGTCCCCTATAGCAGCACCCCCAGGCCTATCCCTAGATTTTCACTTATTGTTTCAACTGCCTCCTGTGATAAATATCACTAAGCCACAATGTGGAAATAGGTACCCTTGGAAGAACCACAAGCACAAGGAAGCACAGGCTGGCTTCCATGTCTTTCCTTTTACTGTCTAATAAAGTCTAACCTCTTTTTTTTTAATTTTTTGAGACAGGGTCTCCCTTTGTAGTTCAGGCTGGTCCTGAACTCAGCCTCAAACTCAGCAATCCTCCTGTCTCTGCCTACTGAGTGCTGGGGTTACAGGTGTGAGCCACCACGCCCAGCACTGTGGTATGTAGTGCTGATGGCTAGTGGGTGTGAGCCACCATGCCCGGCATTGTTCTATGTGGATACACTGTGGAGGGAACTGTAGTATGTGGTACTCATTGCTAGTGGGCGTGAGTCACCATGTGTGGCATTGCTATGTGTGGTTACCAGGGATCGAACCAGGGCCCTTGGTCTTGCAAGACCGGCACTAGAACTACTGAGATAGATCCCCAGCTCATATCTAAACTCTTTTAAAAACTCATTTCTTTTATTTCAGTTGACACAGAGCAGTTACATGTATTTGTAGGGTACAGTGTGGCAGGTCAGTACATGCACACAGTGTGTGATGATCAGACCAGGGTAAGCGCCTTTCCTCTCACCTCAGACATTTGTTGTTTATTTGTGTTGGGAACATTCAAAATTCTCTCTTTTAGCTATTTTGAAATAGTTGACTAATTTTTACCAGTGATAGGTACACTATGCTACAGAATAGTAAAGTTATTTCTCCTATCCCACTGCATGCCTGTACCCATTAACCACCCTCTCCTCTCCCCACCTCCCCTTTGCCACACTCTTCCCTGCTTCTGATAACCATTTTTCTATTCCCTGTGTCGTTGAGATCTACTTTGTAGCTTCCATGTACAAGTGAGAACATGTGGAATTTGTGTTTCTATGCACTGCTTCTCTTAACCTGCCCTCTAGTTCTTCGCACATTCCTGAAAATGATGAGATTTCCCTCTTTTTCATGACTGAATAGTATTCCACTGGATATATAGAACTCATTTTCTTCATTCATTCATGTACTGATACTAGACACCTGGGTTAATACTAAAATCTAAGTTCTTCCAACAACTAAAGGGGTCAAAACTTCGCTATTCTGCTTCTCCAGCCACATGTTGCCCCACTTTTAATCTGCACCTTGAGCAAGATCTTCAATAGAACGTTGTCACTTTCTGGCCACAGCCCATGTGTCCACACGCTGATATAGTGTGGTTCATTTGATCCCCTGAGCCTGTAGCACCAGCTCCCCACTTGTCTTCCATTAAAACCTAATTTAAAAAGCCTTCTCCCACCCACAATCTAGTGACTTACTTCCTCTCAGTTGTCCAGAAGCATCAAGTTCTACGTCTGTTGTAGCCCTCTGTACATTTCTGTTGCGCATGTGTGCATGTGTGTGTGTCCATTAAACTCTGAACTCTCCTGATTCTTGTTCATCTCCTTTTCTGTATACACAGCAAAAAAGAGCTGACAGAAAGTCAAGACAAAGTAAATACTTTTTATTGAATTTGCATGTAAACTTTGAGGAACTGGGTAAAATTACACAAGTCCACCTTAAAAGTGCCCAGCAAATGAATCACACACAGCAGAGACCGAAAGCTCAGCAAAGAGTAAATTGTCTTGATCCCCCAAGCTTAGGAAAATCTTACAGTGTGCGGCTCTGTGCATAGTTTTAATGAGATTAATAAAACAGGACAGATATTTTTCCCAGACAGTTTCGGATGTACAATTCAGTGAACAGCTTGGAAGGTTGGGGTTTGTCTTATTGGAATGCTGGACAGCCCTCCAGCCATGTATCTGTGTTACTGCTCCTGGGACGGTGACTGTATAGACAGGCTGAGACACTAGCATTTGGGGGACTGCCAGGGAGTCTCATGTAGTATACAGCAATCAGAGAAATGATACACAAATGCTACATGAATAAATAATTATGTAAATCACACAAGCCAGAGACACACATTTTAAATTCAGAAGCTTCTTGAGTTATTAAATTTTTGAACCCACCCACAAACCTACTACAGAACGGTTGTAATCAAAAAAAGTGATTAACACTGAGCCCAGGAGGGGGAAAAAGAGTACCAGGGAGAAGTGAAGTCAATCAAACCCAAGCCCGAGACGCTGATGACCTGGCGAGCATGACACGCAGCCCCACCGCGGTCTGTGGGTGGCGAGCTGACTCGAGGCCAGGGTGGGTGGCACATGCCGGTGTCAGCTGTCACCGAGCTGCGTAGTGTCACATCCGCCCCCTTCAGTACTTCCCTGAGAACTGCACCAACTGGTTATTCTCCAAATCAGACAAAACTACACATTGGCTCAACCTTCCTGAGACTGAAGAGTAAAATATTGTCCTCTTTTCCACTTACACGTATTTGAGTAAAAACAAGATCCATATGAATGCTGAAATATATTTGAAGAAAATACATTGAGTGTGTCAGTTAGCTGTCTGTCACTGTGACAAAATGCCTGAGGTAATGATCTTTGCTACTCCCCTTGGAGATAATCTTCCCCAAAGAGTTAAAGACATCATATTATGGGGAGGAAGAGCTTTTTCAAAGAGAAAGGGATCCAGAGATACAGGGAGGGAAGTGGGAGAGGATGGAAAGGAATGAAAACGTATTCTGTCTGTGGACCAACTCTGCACAAGGAATTTAAACATGATGTACTGCAACAAGGGACTAATAAAAACACATACAATTTTTAAAGGAGGAAAAGTTTATTAGGGCTCAGTTTCAGAAGTCCACAGTTGCTTGGCTCTGCCATTCTGGGGACTTGTGTGTAGCAGAAAGAACATCATGGCAAGTGCAGCCTCATAGACCAATGCTGCTCACCTCATGGCAGCCAGGGGGCAAAAAGATACAGAGAGAGGCTGAGCCCGGAAAGACCCCTTCGAGACATACCTCCTGGTTACCTAGTTTGTCCCAAGGCCCTGCCTCTTAAAGGTCCCACAGCACCATTAGATGAGTCAAATCTTTGGAGAGGCACAGAAGATTCTAAGCATAACACTGAGTCAAATAACTGGTATCAATATATTACTTACCAATAATAACACACATGATTACCCTATTAGTAAAATTAATTAAATGTGGTCACTAGAAACATAATGTTATACATATAATATTATATTCATTTTACTTCTAGTGACAGTGCTGTATTTTAATCCCCTTTAAAATTTTGAAGACCCCTAGAACATAGTCCATACTCCAAACCAATTAAATCAGAATCTCGAGGAGTCAAAACCAAGCAGGGGAATTCCCAATGTTTAGCCAAGACTGAAATATACTATCTTACCCTGGTAAATATTTCATAATAACAACTGGCATTATCACATACTTGATGTATGTCAGGCATAGTTCTAAGGATCCCGCTCTTAATTAATTTCCTCTTTGCTTCAATTTTGTGAGGCATAGAAACTCCTGTTATTAGCTTCTGTGATGCTGTGATTTATAATGAGAAATACATATTTTGTCTCTACCTTGGTTCCTGGCAGCTCCTAAAACCTTTGTGATTGATTTCCTGAAATGGGAGAGATAGAAGAATCTTGTGTTCAATAACTGGGTCATTGACTTGACTTCTCTCTCTCTCTCTCTCTCTCTCTCTCTCTGATCTATCTATCTATCTATCTATCTATCTATTTATCTGTCTGTCTGTCTCTGTCTGTCTCTTTCTCTCTCTCTCTCTCTGTCTCTCTGTCTCTTTCTCTCTCTCTCTCTCTATGTCTCTGTATATCTATGTCGGTCTCTCTGTCTCTGTCTATCTCTCTCTCTCTCTCTCTCTCTCTCTCTCTCTCTCTCCTCCTTCCTGGCCATGAGCTGAGAAGTTCTGCTTCCACACCCTTTCCATGACATGCTGCCCCACTGTTGACCCAAAACAGTGGAGTAAGCGGAATGTTGACTGCACCCTCCAAAACCATCAACCAAAATAAACATGTTTCTCCTCTTAAACTGTCTACCTCAAAGACTTGAAGGAATACATACAATCAACTATGTGTCTATCTATATGTATATACTCTGGGTACATATGATAATAAACTAAGGGATCTGTGGGCCAGTGACTTCTTTGAGACAGTCACATCTATCTATAATTGACATGGTACTGCTCCATAAAACAAGGACTTAAGGATACCAGAGAGGTGCAGAAGACAGCGGCGCCCACTAGAACTGCTGATTCATGGTATCTGTCCCTATAAAAGCACTTTTACGACAAAAGCGTAGGAGGATAATCCATTATTAAACCCAGAATATACAGATGTACCTCACTCCGTGTGTTGTGTAGGACACAGAAAAAAAGATTAGACCTACACTTGATTTTAAATGCAATAATTTTAAAAGCCTGTAATTAAAAAATGTAGCAACACCATTTGCAAGCTGAAGAATTCTTTCATCTAGGAAATAATTGTTCCCTGGTCTATCTTTTGTGTAAATCTGAACTCTCTCATTTTAAATGTTTGTGCAACGTAGGGGATACATTGTAGCTAGATGAATTTCAATATACAGCAGAGTAGATCCCCTGAGAGGTATATTTAAATTCTGATATGGTGTTGCTAAAAAGGCTGATGTTATCCCTCACAGCACTTGAGGGATTTGACCATAATATAGCTATTTTACATACACAAACGAGTCAAAGATTTAACTGAAGCATGGTGGGCATCTACCAGGAGTCCCCTGCCCTCCCTTTCCTCCTGTCAGTAAAGGTTCTTTCCCTTCTGGTCCTGGTTCTCACCGAGCATGGGCACCAAAGATGCTCTGAAGATTATTAACTGCAAAGCACAGTCTGCATCTATTCAAACTCCAGTCTTAACTGCTTTCTCTCCATCTGCAATTCCAATTCTGTCAACTGATTTCTGGCAACCTTGCTATTTCAGTTCCCCTGCATCCCTTTCCATGGGTTTAGGAAATTGATGAAATTTGAGATGAACAATGAGAACCCAATCTGCTTATGACCTAGATTGGGAGGGGGATTTCATAAGTACTTCCCATAGAAGACATCATGCCTTGTGTTGTGATAGTCTCTCTCTCTCTCTCTCTCTCTTTCTCTCTCTCTCTCTCTCTCTCCCTCCCTCTCTCCCTGGCTCTCTCTCTTCCTCTCTCTCTCTCTCTCTCTCTCTGTCTCTCCTTGCTTCTCTCTTCCTCTCTCTCCCTCCGTCCTCCTCTCTCTCTCTCTACCTCTCCCTCTCTGTCTCTCCCTGTCTCTCTCCTTCTCTCTCCATCTTTGTCCCTCCCACCTCTCTCATCTCCCTCTCTCTCTCTCTGGGGTACATTTGGAAGTCTTCAGCTGAGCATTTCATTCATACATTGTGATGCTGATGTATGTTTTGTTCTGAAGACTGCTGACCTCACCCCAGAGTTTCCAATCCAGGACTTATGGAGAGAAGCCTGGGGATTTTCACATCTTCTAACTCCCTTGGTGACATTGAAGATACTGGTCCAGGGACTACACTTTGAGAACCACTTGTTTAATATATAAGTGCAAGTTGTGAAACCAGAACCACAGAGAGCTGGATCTTTACTACCACTTAACAGTTGTGTGTCCTTGGGTAAGTTACTTCAGCTCTCTGAGCCTAGTTTCCTTGTGTGTACAACAAGGAGCACAATTTCATGCAGTCTCACAGGATTATGATAAGGACAAATGGGTAACGAAGGTAATGCCCTCAGAATGGGATTTGGCAGAGTCAGCTTCAATTCACAATGAAAGTGGCTACTTTTGTAGCCAATGGCAAATTTCTCAAGCAAGAGCCCTGGGCCTTCTAAGTAATCATCAGTCTCAGAGTAGAAGTCTGTATTTTAACAAGGTACCTGCAAAGGCAGTGGAGGCTTTGAGGCTTTGAAGTTGAGGACCTCTTTCCTCCAGGGTAGCAGGAATGACTTTGGTCCAAGCATGCATACTCCCTGGTGCTCAGCCGTGGGGAGTCTCCCTGGCCCGCTCGCCCTTCTAGAGAGAGCGACTCATTTGTATTTCTCATGGAATTGGAAATTTGAAGCCACCATCTCCTGGCACTCGTCCCTTTCTTGTCTTCATGTTTTATTCTTTGTCTGCGGACTTCAAGCAACTGTAGGTTTCCTGCCTGTGATCATGGGGCAGCCATGGCTGTTGCAAATTCGTGGAGAATCAGCAAAAACAATAGCTTCCTTATCAAATGAGCAGACAACTCCTCTTGAACTGCATGACATAGCCTAGAAATCATGGCCTCCTAGACAGGATATTAGCAGAGACCAAGTATGAAAGAACTCCTTTCTAACCAAAATGAAAAGGAATGCTATGGAGTCCTATGGCTTAGGATGCTTTTCTCTCGAGTTCAAGTGCATTTACAGATGCACCAAGAGCATACTCAAACAGTCCCTTGGCACCTACTGATGCCCTCTGCTAATTCAGCCCAGCGTATTAGGACTAATGATAACCTAGGACCAGAAGCAGTTTTAATTTTCTAAGATAATACAAGCTTCTTTATAAGTCCTCAGCCTGTTGTGAAATTTCCTAAATCGAACTCAGTGACTCACACACTTTCATATAATAATCATTTAGGCAGTTAATTAAGGAGGACAACTCGCAGCTGCCCAACATCACCCCAATTTGACCCCAGCTTTGCTGATATTTGCATTTTAGCAAACTAAACATCGCATGAGGTCTGACAAACAGAGACCTCTGCCCCCAGCCTGAGAAACACAGCCTTCTGCAACACCTACTTAGCATTCCAAACCACGATGCTCTTTCTTAGGGCTGCCCCAGGTTTCTGCAGATCAAGTCCATTTCTTCTCCTTTCTTCTGTCCCATCACTATCTTTCTTATTTCCATATTTGTGGATCCAATCAGCACACCAATTTAGAAGTTATATTTTGAGCATTATATTAAATATTTGACTGCAGAAATAAGTTGGTAGGAGAACAGAACAATATAAATTCTTTTCTTGCTTCCAAGGAACCCCAGTTTCTGAATCCAATTAAAGTTTCACTTTGGTTATTGTAAGCTATACATGCTGGTTCACAATTTTCTGGCAGTAAACTTTTATCTAAAACAATAACAAAGCTGATTGTGCTCCCTCTACCCCCCAATAATCATTCTTTCCTTAAATTTCTTCCTTACTTGCCCCATCCATCCCATGCTCTGCTCAGCCATGGTCTTAGTTCTTTAACTCAGTGCCCATCTTCTCCCAAAGTGTGAGGTTCGAGTAATTCACAGGGGCAGCCCGAGCATAAACACTCTCCTGCCTATTCCTTGGTCCAAGACCCAGCGGACGGGCTCCCGGCCATTCTAATATAGTTTCTAGCCAAGGAAACTCACCCAGAGAAAGATACCCAAGTGGACTAGCAGCCAGTTTTCTTGGGCCACCACTAGCTCGTACATACCTTTGGTGCACATTAAGAAAAGGGGCCTGGCCTTTGTCCATATTTATTGCTATGATAGAATATTGAGACTGAGTAATTTATAAAGAAAAGTGATTTATGTTGGCTCACCGCTCTGAAAGATGAGAAGTCCAAAACTGGGCAGCTGCAGGAGGGGCGGGGCTCATGTCACCTCCAAAATGATGGGTTTCAGGAGCTGGAGAGGCTGCCAAATCAGGACACTAAATTAATGTTTAAAATTACAGTTGGATTTGAGCTGAGCCTAGATCTTCCTCCTGCACTGCCCACGAACCAAGAAATCCCTGATGCAGCCCTTAGTGCCCAAGGGGATCAGTTTGAGCCACACACACCCAAGGTAGGCCATGAACACCTCTCTAAATCCCCCGGGCAGCACTGTTATTTTAACTGAATGTCCTAGCCTACAACATCCAAGTCCAAAAGGCCTGGGAGACACCAGTCTCTGGAGGGCCCAAGGCTAAAGAATGGATGGAAGGCCAACAGGAGCTCTCCTAGCCTTTGCCATCTTCCAGCCTGGGGCCTCTCAGACACACCTGGAGGCAGAAAAGAACAGCATTATATTTGGAGCTCACTTAAATGAAACAGGCATGTCCTCCTTCCCTCTGCAAAGACAGTGTGCTCCATCAGTCTACGACCAACATTCTCCCCTCCTCCCTTTGGTTGGAGCTGTTCCCTGTGCTCTGGGAATCTGTGGGCTGTGGCTGTGGCTTCTTAGTTCTGCACGCCACCAAGAGTGTGGATAGCTCATCCATATGGGGATTTCACCTCCTCTGACGTCTATACACAGACCCGAAAGTGCAAGGGCTGGACAGCACTCTTGCTCATAATAATTATAGTAATTTACATTCCTGTCCATCCATACAATTTTTCCTTTTTCTCAAAGACTTATTCAAAGTAGCCAATATGAGGAAACAACACTGACACATAAATGGATAAAAGCAATATGAAGTCTTTACACCTTGCAATGCTACTCAACCTTAAAAAAAGGACATTGTACTTTTGGTAACATAAATAAACCTAGAGGACATTTGTGTTAATAAGATGTCAGACCAGGGAGACAAATCCTACAGAACATCATTTATGTGAATGCTGTGGGTTATGTCTATATGTTCCCCAAAACCCCATGTGCTGGGGCTTTTGGAAGGTGACTGAATTATGAAGCATGATAATCATCAGAGAATTAATCCATTGATGAGTTTTCTGCTAAACGTGACTCAGGAGGAGAAGCCTGGATAGAGGAGGTTTGTCCCTGGGGGTGTAGCCTAGAAGGGTTTCCCCTTCCCCATCTGCCTTCAGCCCCCTCTCTGCTTTCTTTCTGCCATGCCATAAGCAAGCTTCCTCCTCCACGTCCCCTCCATGCCACCTGCCTGAGAGCCAGCCATCTGGACTGAAACCTCCACACACTCTGAGCCACAATGAATTTCTTCCTTAGGTGTGGATGTTGGGTGTCGTGTCTCAGCAATGAGAAACTGAGACATTGTGAAATCTGCCCCTGAAATCCCCAAAAGAAACAAGAAGTCTGACTCCTCAATTCAGAGCAGAGGGTGGTGACCAGCAGTGACGGGGAAGGTGGAAAGTTGGTCACAGGGCACAAGCTTGCAGTTATGAGGTGGATGGAGTTCTGGAGACCTAACACACAGCACGTCAGCTGTAGTTAATACCATGCTGTTATTTTCTTGGAATTTGCTGACAGAGTAGATCCCAAGTGTTCTCACCACACATGCACATGAACACACGCGTGCACACACGCGCACACACACACACACACACACACACACACAAAACCAAGATTAAGGGGTAACTAGGTGTGGGAACGAATGTGTTAGCTAGCCATGCTGTGTATACAATTTTTATTTGCCCACCAGCCAGTACAGCTGGGAAGGGGGATTGCCTTATGTCCCCACCAGTGGGCCCAGCAAGTAGGAAAAGAGCTCAAAATACAAAGTCAATAAATAAGTGAGAGCTGGGGCTATAGCTCAGTAGTAGAGACTGTGCTTGGCATGTGCAAGGCCCTGGGTTTCATCCCCGTGACCAAAAATAAAGAAAGAAATAAATCATCTTATTAAATAAAATCTTTACTTTAATTGACCTGGCAACAAATATTGTTACTCCAAGTATTCCTGCAATGTCAAGAAGCTTGACGATGCTCAAATGTGGATGGTAGGTTTATAATAAACTGAAGGTCAGAAGAAATTCTCATGAGGCCCTAGCAAGTGCCAGGCAGTGGACAGAACCTGTCTGGCAGTGTTCACGCCATCAGCTAGCTCCTCCATGCCAGCATCTGAGCTGGTTACCGAGAACAGAGAGAGAGAAAGAGGGCAACACTTCATCTCCAGTCAGTCTCATCCAAAACCCATTGGGGCCTTTTATTTCCACAATTTAAAAATCAATTTCCAGGGCTAGAGGTGTAGCATGGCAGTAGAGAGCACTCCCAGCATGCACAAGGCCAATTCCCAGCACCGCAAAACTATAAAATAAAATAAAAATCATTTTATCTCTCTTTAAAAAAGATAAACCCTATTTTCAGAAACGCACTCCTGAGTTCAGAACCAGAGAGGTGTATTTTCTTGATCCATCACACATTAGAAACAAGCAAAAATTATTCAAATGAAGGAAGGGAAGAGAAGGAGCAAATATACCAATGATCTTTTTATAGTAATAGACTGTGAAGATGTTAATTAAGGAGCCTCAGAATCAGAGAGAATCTGAGAAAAGAGGGGGCAAGGGTTTAATTTTAGGTGTTGTTTCCTCAAGTTTAAAAAATAAGTGAGTTCCTCGACTGACTTGTAGTTATTCTCAGGAACTCTGGGCCCCAAAAAGCTCTGGCCTGATGAAAATCACTCAATTCAAGTAAAGACTTGTTAATGAGGACCAGCACAAATGACCAATCTCAGGGCATGATGTGAATACTTCAGGATGTTAGACATCATTTCCGTGGTGTTCTATAGAGAGCCATATGGTCTGTTTCTCTAACTAGAGGTCAAGAACTCTGCAGTTCCAAACTCCAGTCCAAAACCCAGCATCCAAAATCCAGTCTCATCACATGTTTAAGCAGCTACCAAGAAACTGCTTCTTCCAGGTGAAAAAAGACCCAACTACACAAGTGTTTCTACCGCCCTGGGGTCTCCCTTCCCCTCTGTCTGGTTTCATACAAAGTCTTCATACTCCTCATGCCTTGCTAAAAGTCATTTCTGTTTCTATTTTATCATGATCATTAATAGAGTAATGGCACAAGAGAATGGGTTTCACTGTGACATTTCTGTACACACAATTTAATGTACTTTGATCACATCCCTTCCTCTTCCTTCTCCTGTCCTCTCCTCTCCCCACTTCCTGCTAATTCCCTTCCGCTCCCTAAGACTCCCCCTTCTGGTTTCAATTTGTTTACTTCCTCATATGAGAATAAACATTTTATCTTTGTCTTTCTGCATTGCCTTTCTTCATTTAGCATGATGTTCTCCAGTTCCATGCTTTTCCTTACAAATGACAGAATCTCATCCTTCTTTTTGGCTGAAATATTCCATGTATGTGCCATGTTCCCTTCTCCACCCATCAGCTGTAGGCTCCTAGATCTTGGCTCTGGGTAGAACTCTGCAGATGGAGAGACCCAGGGGCAGGATGCTTAGGCACCATCACTTAGCTTGGTCTTGAGCTCATCTGTCTGCTTCCTAGGTCAAGTTGTCCACACTGTGCCACCAAAGAGCAATGTGTACGAGCATAAAGTGGGCACAAATGGTCACAGAGGGATCCAGCCAAACCAGATAGGGGCGAGCACACCCAGCTCTCATTCTGGACTCTGCTGCTCTGGAGCCGTGCCATGTGCCAAGCCCTGTGGCCAGCAGAGGTGATCCTGACTGGTTTGTGCCCAGAGGAGTCACTTCCCTGGGCTGTAGGCCACAGAAATCCATGCAATCTAACAAAGCAATGGGGACTTTGAAAGTATGTCCAGGAGTCACAGAACTGGTAAGAAGGCTGGAATACGAAACAGGAAGAAGACAGTCTCAGAGACTGAAGAATTGAAATGAAATGAATGATCTTTTGTCAGAACAGATCGGTCAGGGATCTCTTTGTCTCTCTGTTCTGATGGCCCTGGCCCTGCTCAGAGAGTGCCTACGGGTAAAAGATAACTGGGGTACTCTGTATGATGTGCCCTAAGATAATGCAAAAAAAAAAACCCACCAGAATTCCAAACAAATCCCAGAAGGCACCCTCTGAACTCTCCGCACTGAGGCCCAGCACCCCTATGCCCAGCAGATTCTTCCCTCAATTAACACTTTGTATTGCATCTTCCCCAGCTGCATGGGAGGAGCCTTAAGGACACAATTTGGAGCTTTGACATTTTTATTTCCAATACTGCATTGTGAAAAGCAGTACCTTCCAGTAAAACTCTTGCTTATCCCAAATCTAAAATAATATTCATGTACCACATAATAGCACTTCAACAGATGACAGACCATATATGCAATGTGGTTCCTTAAAATTCTATTGCCTAGTGACACGATAGCCATTTTAGTGCAGCCTATGTTGTTTGCACAACCATGAAACTACAAAGAAATACACGTGTCAGAACCAACTCTATCATTAAGAGGTACATGGCCACAGATTTCCTTCTGAAAGTGAATGGATCTAGACTTCCAATGCAAAAAGGTAAGAGTATCTGGCAACCACCAAGTATGCGTGTTACACTTGCAAGTACCAGAATTTGACAAAGGTGGGGGGAAAGTCTAGTAAGGACGAGGGCTGTCAACAAAAACCAAAGTCTATCTGAAGAACAGGTCTCTTATTAGAAATTCAGATCTCAGGTTATACTACAGAGGCTCTTTTAAAGGAGGAATTATCCTCATCACCCTACTATTCCTAAGAGCTCCATATCAAAGGGCCCTTTAAATGGAGAGTTTGGTCTGTTTCCTACCCTCTTATCCTTTCACTTCATTTACTCTTTCTCCTGCATTTCAGTTTTTTCTTTCTACAAGATCATTCCTTTCTCCTAGGTGTTGTGCTCTGGCTTCCACACTGAGCAAAGTAACAAACCCTTCTTACTCACACTCTTCTAACATCGTTTTTCTGCTCTTTCATACCTCCATGTCACTCTTTAACTCACTCCCTTTGGGCATTTATTATTACCTCAACAATTTTTTTTTGTCAAGCTCAGCAAATTGTTTCCGTGTTGCCAGCTCTGATGCACACTCCAGCACATGCGGTACCAAGTTGCAGTGGTGGTGCTCACCACATTTGACCCCGCCCTCCTGAATT
This sequence comes from Petromus typicus, assembly GCA_004026965.1. Taxonomy (NCBI): domain Eukaryota; kingdom Metazoa; phylum Chordata; class Mammalia; order Rodentia; family Petromuridae; genus Petromus; species Petromus typicus. The sequence goes on along the minus strand of PVIR01002911.1, from coordinate 18,594 downwards.
GAAAAGACGCAGGACCCTCCATCCTCCCAGTGACTTCCACTTCCCCAACTGTCCTCTAGTACGGTGGATGATTTCTCCACCAAACCTCTGGGTGCTGGAGAGTTTCGGGGGTGCTTGTGAACACATCCTCTGATGAGTATAACACCCCCATGATCCAATCACTTAGCAAACACACTAGACTCTGGGAGGACATTTTAGGTCTAGTCCATAATAACTCATTATTGATCCTGTTTCCCTCAGGGGCTTCATCCTGCCCCCTGCCTTTGTCATAATATGCATATTAATGACTACAATAGGCAGAGCTTCATCCCTCTCTCTTTTCCACAAGTACAGATTTTCTATATCCACATGCTTTCAAAGGCCCATCATTACATACCTCTCATATAAAGAGCTCTTTGATCAGTACACATGCACACACACACACACACACACACACACACACACACACATTCCTCCCTCAGCTTCCCTCATCTCAGTAAGTGTCACCCCCATCTACACAGATGCTCAAGTTAAAGCTTGAGCCCCTCACCTTCCATATCCAGATCACGAGTAAGTCTGCCTTACTGGTGGACAACACCACCATGGTAGCCAGTTTCCCATTACTGGACACAATGGCCAACATCCGCAGTTTAAAGGAGGATCACGCTTACGTAGCCTCAGGACGTGGTCAGCTGCCTGTGGCTGTGCCTCCTCACAGCACATGAACCACTGAACTCATCCGCTGAGGAGTCCAGCACCCCATGATCTCAACAGTGTTTCTCCACCTCAAAATCCACCACCACCTTCGCCAGTCTGTCACACCCTGCGCCCAATGAAGAGCTTCCCTTTGCACTTCTCACCATGCTTCACACCGCCCAGTGTTCCTCCAAAGCACACCCAGGGATTTCCCTTGACTTCTCAACACCTTCCCCACTGAACTCCCTTCCACATCCCCAAGGTCCTGAAATGTCTGTCTCCCCTCAGCCTTTCCATGCTTTATTCAACATGGTCCTTCTTGTTCTCTGCACTTCAGCAAAGCCGCCTTCCCTCTGTCCTTCCAATATCTGAGACTGTTTTTCAGATAGCGCCCTTCGCCCATATTCTGCTGCCCTAAAATTCTCTTCTCCCAGGCCAAGATGGCTGACTTAATCTCCTCCCAAGTTTAGCCCTTGAATAGCTCTTTCCTTGTTTCCTTCTTTGCTTCCTTCTTTCCTTCCTCCCTTCCTTCCTTCCTTTCTTCCTTCCTTCCCTTTTCATAGTGGGAAATAAAACCAGGACTGCACATATGTCAGACAAATACTCAACAACTGAACTGCACCCAAGTCAAGACAGCATAAACGTGTCCTTAGAAATGTCTTCCCTGAACACGGACCCATCAGTCTATCAAACATGGAGCCTCTTAGCTCCTAGTTCTAGCAAACATTTATCCAGGATTTCCCAGGGGTCGCTATTCGTGTTTTATATTAACTGTTTTAATTTCCCACAATGCCATGAAGTGGACACTGTTGCTGACTTTATCATACTTATCTTAAGAACCAAGAAACTGAGTCAAGGAGAAAGTGTCTTTCAAGATCAAACCATTAAGGGGCGGTCTCTAAATTTAACCTGTGCTCACCTCCTTCCCAATGTCCGCATACGACTTGCCTCTCCCACAGGACATGATGATTTTTAGCCCTTTTGACAGTCTACATATTGTTTACTTACCTGTCAGCCTCCTCATTAAACTATACACAAATATAGGCAAAGACATTTTTCCGTCACTAGATCTCCATGCCTGTCACATGCAGGTATTCAGCAAATGTCTGCTGTGTGAATGAATGAATGAATGAATGCAGAGTGGGTGGAGATCGCGAAGCTAAAACGTTGTATCAGTGCCTGCACTTATTTTAGTCCGCATAATTGTTCCCATCTGTACAACCACAGATAATATGAATCAATCATTTTTGTTTCAGATGACTGAATAGTGACATCCACAATTTCTGTATTTTTCAGAGCAGATTTACTATGCTGGACCAGTCAATAATCCTGGATTTGATATTTTTAAGGTAAAATTTTTGTTTTCTGTTTTATCTTGTTTCTGAATTATTGTATGATTCAGTTCATTTGTTGAAGAAGGCAGAGAGAAATAAGAGGAAAGGTGGGGGCAGATATATAACTAAGTAGCACCATCCCTTCCAACTCAGAGATATAACTGAGTAGCACCATCCCTGCCTTGAAAGTGCAAGGTCCTAAGTTTGATGTCCAGTACCACAAAAAAAAGGAGAGATAGTAAGAGGAAGAAGTCCAACACAGTTACCTAAATACTCTAAACTCTTACACCAGAGTATGTACATTTTGAAATCCATACTGCATAACCCTTCCTTCTAATCTACATCTTCTTTTAGGCTCAAATAACAAAAAGAACTCACTTAGTTTTCAACAATTTCATATATGTGCACTGAGTTTAAAGAAAAATAGATGTTAATGGGGATGATGATGATGGTGATGATGGTAATGATGATGAGGAAATACAATCAATACAAAATTTGCTCTATTACTCATAATCAGTTCTCTAACCTCTGTTCTGCTTTGCTAAAATTGCTAGCATTACTTTTGACACTACAGGTGCTTGATATTTGACCTGCAGAATTGCAGAATCCTCAAGCTGACTGACGCCTAAGGTGGCTCTAACCGTGGCAAACCTCTGGCACGTGTGCCACAGTGGATACACCAAACCCTCTCTGTTGGCCCATGAGCCAAGTTGCTCCAACTGCCGAGCACTGGATAATGGTTGTTTTTTCTAACTACAAACTCACTATTCGGTTAGCTGAAGTGTTGGCACTTTCAATAAATAAGTGGGTTCAGGTTAGATTCTCAGTCTCTGGAAATTAGCCATCCTTGCTCTAGTCGGTCCTCACGCGCAGAGCACTGTCCAGGGCGCAGCCCGGCTGTCAGGGGCACTTTCCCGTGTTGGGGCAGCGGCTTCCTTCTGAGCCTTTGTCAGTCGCCAGAAAGCTGTTCCCAGCCAGCGACAGCAGCTTCCAGGCAGCTTCTGTCCAGCGGCCTGATTCCTCCCTCCCTCCTTCCCGCTTTGCGCGGATTGAACTCCATCCCTTCTCCTTCTGGGGGCGCAGTTCAGCGAGGTGCCACGCACTTCCGGCACATTCTCCTCGCGGCCCTTCTCTCTCAGTCCCTCTGCCCTGTTTGCCACTACCACGCACCACCCCGCGCCGGTTCTTCTCGAGACTGGTGAGTCCTCAGACACAGTCACTGCGCATGGCAGGGTGGGGGAGGCGGAAATGGCCCAGGCCCTGGGATTTCCAACAGTTCCTAACCAGGCGTGGCTGGCATGGTGTCTTAAAATGGCTCCATTTTTTTTGATAGAGCTTTTCATCTCCATGCTCTTGGATTTTGTTTCTCCAGAGGCCTTTTCATCCTGGAAAATGACACTTCACCCGTCTAGTTGCAAGACCAGGAGCTGGGGCTGCCTTTTCCCATCTGTTTCCTGTCCCTCATTTGCGTGGGCATCTGGGGCAAATTGCAGAGGCTCTTCTTTCAAAATTTCTCAGGACCTGAACTCTTCTCTCCATCCCCTTCGAGTCCTGCATCTCTCACCTGATGACTAGTCACCTCTTCCTGGGCTTCTCGCTTCATCCTCTCTTCCTGAGACCAGCATGTCAGCCAGCGAGATCCTGTTAACGGTCAGACCCTCCTCTGTGGAAGCTCACACTCCAGTCCCATTCAGGCTGGAACCCACGGCCCCAGGGATCATGCACAGTTCTAAGACTCGGCCTCCCATATACTCTCAAACTGCCTTCCTCTCCCTCCACCTCGCCTTGCAGCCCTGGTAACCTCCTGATTGACATCAGGCCTGTGACAGCATGGTGCCCACCTGCACCTCCTTTATCTCTTTGCTAAAGGTCACCTTTCTAGCAGGCCTCCTGACCACCTTACTTAAAATTGCAATGCAGAGATTTAGCTCAGTAGTTCCAGCACTTTCCTCTCAAGTACAAGGTCCAGAGTTCAATCCCTGGGACAAATTTTTTAAATTGCAACCAGCGTTGGCCTCATCCACATCTCGATCACATGAGTTCATCGCATGGATTGTACAATTCCCCTGGAAGACCGGAAGCCCCGTAGGCTCAGTGTTGGATGCTGTACTTCATCCCCTGTGTTATTCGCCCCTCAAACACCAAACTCTGCTGATGCTCATGCCCATCATATAAAACGATGCAGTGTGGAATCTGTACACATTCTCTCATATACTTTATTTTTATTGGTACATTTATAATACATAGTATTTACATTTCTTGTGGGGAGCTGATGTATAGACATATTTCAAATATTTTTTATTTCCTTTATCTCCCCTCTCCGCCCATAACTTAGTTCCCTTCCTATTGGAAAAAGATCTAACTCCCTGTTTCCTATTACCTACCTTTTATTTTTCCCTTTATTCACACTTTGAGTTTCTCATTTAAGAGAAATCTGTAATATTTAAACTTGAGTTTCTGATTTCTTTCACTTAAGTGTATGGTTTGAAGTCCACTCATTTCCCTACAGATGACTCAAGTTTATCTTTCTTTATGACACAGTAGTACTCCACTCTGCATAAATACCATACTTCCTTTATCTGTTTATCCATTGATGATCATGTAGGCTGCTGACAAGATTGAGTTATGACGAATCGTGCACCTATACCAATGGATATGCGTGTATCCTGCAATATAATGTCTTTCACTCTGGGAAAGATACCTAGAGAGCAAAGAGCTGGGTCAAATGAGATTCCTAGTTTCAGTTTTTTATCTCCCTACTGGTTACCACAGTGGTGGTGCTAGTTTTCATTCCCACAGATGATACAGAATATCCCCCCGACACACACAGTGCTCCAGAATTTGTTTTTGATTTCTTGATAGTGTCATTCTTCCTTAGATGAGATGAAATCTCAGTGCTGTTTTATTGGCATTCTCTCATGGCCAGTCCCTGCTGTATACTTTAAACTGTCTTCAGGTGACACAGAACAGCTAGTCCAAGCAGGTGCTGTCAATCCTTGTGATGCCACGTTGGTTAAGGAATGGCAGCGAGAAAGAGTCTGCACACTTCCAGTTCAGGAGCCTTTGGGGGAAGATTTTGGGTCTGCAGTTGGCTGAGGGCGCGGATGTTAAGCGGGTACACAGGGCTGGCTGCCTTTGTCAAATGTTTGACTGCGCTGGGATCTCACACCAACACTTCACCTGTATCTGTTGTAGGGAGAATACCACGTCTTGCTGGAACTGTATAATGAAAATCGCGCCACCGTGGCGTGTGCCAATGCTACTGTCATTTGCTCCTGACCTCGGTCTGCAGGCAGAAGAACAGCAAACTTGATTCCCAGGAACCCCGAAGTCCACAATTTCAACCTATCTTGAAAGAAGAACCAGCTGATGACGAACCAGACCTCTCCGAGGGCGCCTCCCAGCAAGCAGGGCTGCTCACGTCAGCCTCCAGGTCACAGGTGCCCAGACTTTGCAGGTCACGAAGCCCCTGCTGTGATCTGCCTCCCAGGAGCCCCCCAGTCTTCACTGAGCAGCCTCAGTCCTTCCTCCCCTAGGGACTTGCTCTCTCCAGCCCCCTTCAGAGCGTTCTCTCTCAGGCACTCAGAATAAAGAATGTCGACCACAACTGGCATCGTGGCTTCTTCAAAGAGCCTCAGCATAACGCTGTAATTAAAGTCATTTCCTCCAAACATGAGCGTTGTTGGCCTCTGTGCAGAGTTAACTGGTCCAAGAAACCCAGGAGGATGATGCCCTCTGGACTCCAGGCTGCGCACTCCTCCGTGGGACGGGGGACCAGGAGGCTGAGACTTGCCAACTCACTGTCCAAACCCTTCAGCCACCTCATCCTCGGTGTTATTTAGCTTTATGTCACTATTTTTAAAAAAAGGCACCTGAAATGGTCAGTTTATAAAGAGAAAAGGGTTGTTTAGGCTCTTGATTTGGGAAGCTCCACACTTGGCCTGTTGGTCTCCTTGCCAGCCTGGGATGAGGGGGGCTTATGGCTTATAGCGGGAGTGCGCATGAGCAAAGGAGCCGGAAGAGGTAGCTGGGGTTCCTCGGTCCCCGCCCTTTAAAGGTTCCTTCACTTCCCCAACACCCAGCCTTTATCACATGAGCTTCTGGGGAAAATTTGGTATCTGACCCCCATGGTGTGGCTCTACCTGCCCTCAGCACATGACAGACGCCATCCTGCATTCATTCACACAGTCAGTCTGTCAAAGAATCGTGACTGAACACTGAACATACCTGGAACTGTGCTCTTAGGTTACATTAGGGAGCAAAACAGACACTACCCCTATCTTCCCAGAGCCGCAAGGCCCTGAGGTAAGGAGCCACATGTCCATAGTGCACACTTTCACTTACATGTAGAAACACTTTCTTCAATGACTTCGTAAGTGAGCAAGCTGCCCATCTCGGTGCCTAAGCCCTCACCTCAGAAGCCCTGTCTCTTCATCTCCTGCAGAGGGCGCTGTGGGTCCCTCCCTGACCTCTGCCTTGGCCTCCTCCTGTCTTTCCAGGTCTCTGCTCCGCGGTCTGGCCCTTGTATAGCTGCAGAGGGACTGCCACACAGCGGGTGGATGGACTTTAAACTCTGTTGTTTTTTATTTCCAGAAAAGGGCCAATATATTAGCGACTACAAGAGGAAGACAGTTCAAAAATGCTAGATGCTAATAATTCCTGCCTGGGTGTAGTTCAGCTTCCAGGAAAGGCCAAGGACAAATGCCCGCAAGGTCAGAGCCTGAGGTTCTCTGAGTCACAGAAAAACAAAAGCAAGGGAAGTAGAGGTACCAACGGTCTCGCAGGCTCTGAAGCACATAGGGACGACACCATTATGTACACGAACAGCAAACATGTGACCCCTCACCATCCCCTCCAGCTAGAGACATGCACTTCACTCCTCCTGCAGCGAGAAGAGGCCCTGAGGAGACCCTGTGTCACAGTGTCACATCCTCACAGCTCAGCACAGATGCCCCAGCCTTCCTAAGGCACACATGGAACTCAACTATTCCCTTCTCCCGCCCTTCTCTTGAACTTGAATTTGAGACAGACAGACAGACAGACAGAGACAGAAAAACAGAGAGAGACAGAAAGATTCAGATACTATAAGTTTGGGTAAAACCAGAGTTTCCGTACGGGAATCTGGCCCTTGGTGTGGCTAAAAGAATACACCAGTACACAAGAGTACAACTAAGGACACAGTGCGAGAGAAAAAGAAAGGTATTTTCTGTGTCCCTGAAGACATCTTTTCTTCATGTCCTGTCTAGTTTTTGTCTTCACCTGGAGTCTCACTCTCTCAGCGTGTAGGAGTCTTCTATTGAAACACAGTCAGCCCTGGTAGGAGAAGGGACAGGAATCATCAGTCATCATTTAACACCCTGGCGGGACACAGTCACTGAGACCTGGCGTGGACTGGGCCATGCAGGAGTCGGGTGTGGCGGGAGCAGACACCTGAGCCCTTCCGGGCTGACCGGAGGTGTGGGAATGGAGAGCGCCTGCCGGTCCATCACAGATCCCAGATGTATTTCTCTTCTTGTTTCCCCACTATTTCAGAAATCACCATTAGAAGCTGCAGAAATGTGTACGTGACAGACTTTCAGGAAGAAAAACCAGAAAAGTTACGGTGGCTGAGGATTATACTTTGCCCCAGGACCAAAAAACACTCCTGACAGTCAACTTGGTTCCCCCTCCCAGGTTCCTCACTTTTTGAGGGAAATATCAACCTCTCCATGTAGATCCTTTCCCTGTATTTTGGAGGACGTCTCAGTGCCCATAGGAAACTGTTTGGCACAGGTCAGGGCAGAATGCCAAAGGGCCCCTTGGGACAGTGGCCACTCCCTTAATGGTGACAGAGAGGCCCTGGATGTTCAGGGATGGGGGGGGCATGATTGCTGAGCCTTGAGGTGACTCAGGTACCAGTTAGGGTTCCCCTGGGTCTCTTGGCACTTCTTCCAGCCTGAGCCTCCCTGAATACCCGCTTCACTCTCAGCAGCCTTTCCTAGAATAATGAATCAATTTCAGGTGTGGGAGCCCCCACACCTACACTGTCCAAGACACAGGGAAGAGATAGGCTTTCTTCCAACTCCTTTCTTTTGTTAGCACATGTTTGCAGTGCATGATGTCCATATTCATGTGATGCATAGCACAGCTTATTTCCCTATTTAGTCCCCTTCTCACTGACCCTCATCTTCTCCTCCTCCTCTCAGTGTCCTGGATGGTTTCCCATTAGCAGGAGATCTGTCCCCTTGTCTACTATCTATCCTTTATTAATCTCTTTGTTTGTACCTTGACTTATTGAAATGAGAGATACCATATGGTATTTAAGCTTGTGTGACTGGTTTATTTCATTCCACATTATCTTTCCAGATGAATCATTTTCCACAAATGTCTCAAATTTATTCTTCTTTAGAGTTGAGTAGTATCTCATGTTTGGATACCACATTTTCTTTATCCATTGTCTGTCAATGGGTAAACTAACTTTTTAAAAGACACACATTTATCTCAAAGCTCTGCCACTCCTTTTGAATGGAGTGACATGGATCACATGACCACTGTTAACCAATTACTTTGGCCCTCCTCCAATTGGTTAACCCAAGTCACATGTCCTATTCCTGCAGCTAGATCAGTTAGCTCCAGAGGATCTGCACATATCCCTAAGTGGAAAGTGGAGGAGTTAGAAAAGGCTGAACAGGGAAAAAAGAAAAAGATGCTAAAAATCATTCTGGCCTTGACGTTATGGTGACGTTATGGTTTTCCCTCCACTGCTCACTGCTTCTTGGGCAATTAACTTATGTTATCTAAGCCTCAATTGTCTCACTTTAATTTCAGCTATAACGGTATCTACCTTGTACCAATGTTTGAGAATTAATGAGAGGTCACCTGTTGGGTTAGCTTTTTGTCACTGTAACAACATACTGGAGACCACCACCTTAATAGAGGAAAAAGTTTATTTTGTCTCATTTGGTTCAGCGACATCATGCTATGGTCACTGGTTCCTTTGCTTTGGCTTATGGGAAGATATGGTGGAAGAAGCTGCTCACCCCATGCTGCCTGGCAGGCAAAAGTGAGGGACAAGAAGAAAGCAGAGTCCCACAATGCCCTGCAAGGTCACCCCTAACCTAACTTCCTCCCACAAGGCCCCGCCTACCGAAGGATGCAGCCCTACCCACTGTGCCCAGTTGGGGCGGGACCTGAACTCACGTACATCATCACACCCCCCCATTCACAAATCCACATTTCAGGGGTTCTGATATGTTTCCTTGGTTCTTTGACTTCTTAGGAGTATACTATAGCTGATTTAATTAGCCCTAGGATGGAAGTGTGTTCCCTGAGTTATAGGCTTAGACTGTGAACTCTCAAAAATATTGATGATAAACATTTTTCCCCAAAACAGAAACATTATAGTAGGAACAAAAAGTCTCTTGAAAAAAGTGTGTGTTTATTTAATTAAATTTGTTTCCAACAAATACAGACAAGCTTACAAGACATGAAGAACTAAAAGTAACATCTGCAAATTTAATGATTACATCTGCCTTCAGAAAAAAATAACCCAAAATAGCTAGTGAGAGGATGGAAAGGTCACATCCTGATTTCAACCGGAGATGTTAGAGAGGGAGTGTGGATTGTCTCAGCAGTTATACTTCAGACTTAATTGGTTGGATTTTTCTCAGTCAGTAAATGATCACCTAGGCTTAATATCCCTATCACTTTATCACGGAGCCTGTAGAAGTTGCAAGAGTTGTTTCACCCCCAGTTTGTATTTTGCCTCACTGTTGAAACAGAAGCCTTCATCGGCTTTCAAAAACAGGTCTTTTTTCCTCCCCTCTGACCCAGCTTTCCTTTAACACATGCTAGGAATGGGGAAGTGTCCTCCAAAGAAGCCTGTGTTAGAGGTTTGGTCGCCCACACATAGTACTACAAATGGGATGCCATGTAAACTATATGAGGTGGGACTTAATAGGAGGGACATACATCATTGAGGGCAGTGCCTTCCACACTGACTGTGGGCCTCAGGCCTCGTCTTCTTTTTCTTTTGTTTCCACAATGAAGAAAGAAATAGTTTTGTTTTTCCCAACTTGCTCCCATTATAACATGCTTCTCAGTCTTGGAGTCCATCCATCCTGGACCAGACCCTGCAAACCATGAGCCAAACTACACCTTTTCTTCAGCCAAGTGATAGAAAAACAGAAAATACCCAGGCCATTGAAGTCCATCTGACTCCAAATCCACTCTTTCTATCTGACATTGTCCTAGCTGGTTAGCCAGGGATGCTGTTGTAAAAGAGTATGATGCCCACATCATAAGGTCTAATCAAAAACTTGCTCAAGTTCTTGCAAGAACAACTAAAGATAGCACTCTGATTGATTCCAGATGTCCTGAAATTCTGTGTGACAAGTCAAACCCACTTCCCCAGTCATTTTGCCATACTCTAATACCCTGCTTCATAACCACAGAAAAGGCATTGTATTGCCCTCTCTAAATATGTTCAGCATGGAAGGGATAATGTGGGCATCCTACTGTGGGTAGACTTCTGAGAAGAGAGACAAAATGGGATAGCCTTGGCCCCAGCTGTTAGCTTCTTTAGCAAGAAGCTAAAGCCAGAGTTGACTTCACTAAGGATTCAAAGAGACAGCAAGACACCTTCAGCACAGAGAAGGTTTCCAGTGGCCAGGTTACACAGGGCCCAGGAGGTAGAACACAGAGGCCTATTCCATGAAAATGGAGGTGGCAGACTCAGCACAAGGGGAAGAGAGGATAAGCTTGGCCTGGGCTCCATGCTGCTCCAACACACACAGTGCCAGCGAGATTCTGTCTTCTAGGAGCTTCAAAATCTCGGGGACTCAAGCTGCACAACACTTTCAAAAATAACCAGGGTAGAAAGTAAAGAGATCCTGGAGAGATTCTGTAACATGTCTATGAGGTTATAAGTCCACGGTGTTTAATGAAGTTGTATTGTTCAATCACCTTCACATGAACCACTACTGGCATATCAGAAATGCAACTCTCCCTACCAAAGACGATACCCTCCCTCTTTCGGAGCCGTGGCAGAGTGAGGATCCCACTTTCTTCTGCAGCACCCACCCTGGCTCCTTCTGTGTACCACCATTGGACCTCCTTGTAACACCCACACTGTCCTCACAGTGCTGTTTTCTGTGCTCTCAGATAAGTTGTATTGTTCTCACAGAAAAGTAATTGCTCCTCCCTCTCCTCCTGATTATGAGCCTTAAGACCTGTGGTCTGAGCATAGTTGGGGCCGAAACTCAACCCCGGCATCAGTCAACCTATCTTTTTACCTCACCACTAAAGTAAGTTTGTAGGAAAGTCTAGAGATGAAAAGACTCCAAACTCAGGGTGATTTACAAAGATTAGACACTTAAGGTTATAATAAGAATGAAATTGCAATTATCCTAGCAACACAGACATATTTATCACTAACATTGATTAGTCAGTCACTCAGAGATTTGTTGTGTTCCTGACTTTCTAGCTTCTACAAGCAGAAACAACAAAAGCAAATAAGGACTTGACTTCAGGTATTTATGCCAAAAATCATACAAGGCTTAGGTGAGTAAATAGCCTATGAGACAGTGGTTTAGCTGAAGGGACAGGAGCAGCAATAGAGATGCTACACAGCAGGCTCTCACTATATAACAGGAGGCCCTGGGCATACTTCCAGCATGGAGCATAGCCTTTGTCTCCATAAAGTGATGTTTTTCACTCAGCCAGACTTGAAGTCTGTGCTCAGAATCCCCACAGACAGAGATGGCCTCTTTGCATGTATGTAACAGGAGTTGGTGGTGCATAATTTGGCAAGCAGATGGCACCTTTGAGCAAAGAAAAGAGATATACCACAACACACAGCTTGGGAAAATGGCACAGGGTAGAGTTCCGTCCCTGTTCTCTCCACGGCCAGGGTTCCTAGTGCAGCCTCCAACTGTGAAAGCTCACCCAGCAACCACGTTAAGCTTTGGAATCTTCTGCCAAGTGGCACGTGTTGGAAAGGAGAGCTGACCGAGGGAATTCCTACCTTCAGAAGGCACATCTCGGGAGACTGGGGGAGGACACTGTGGATGTGTCTGAGTGTGAAATGGAGCCACCGGCTTGACACCTGTGTCTGATTCCTCCCCTTCTACCTCCCTTTTTCCACGGTCCTGCTCTGCTTCCTGGACATTATGAACTAGCAGCTTTGTTCCACTGCACTCTTGGAGCCAGTCAGCCAAGACTGAGTCCCCTTGGACTGTGAGCCAACTCAGCCCTTTCTCCATTTAAGTTGAGTATTGAGTACTATGTCCAACAACAGGGAAGCCGACCGAGACAGAGCTCATAAGCAGTGCTAGCAAATGAATCCATTCAAACGAGTCCCCTAGAAGGACTGGAAGGGGGATAATATAACACTTCCCTGAGAATCCACAGCCTCACATACCTTGATGCCGAGTTAACCTAAAGTGGCTTATTCCATTTATTCTGCTCTTAAATGTTTATCACAAGTCTTATTTTAAGGCACTGTAATAGGTATTTTCTTATAAAATGGGTAATTTAAAAGTCATCACTACCCTGTGAAGAAATAATGTCCCCCTATAAAAGCTTTTATTTTTAATGAAGTTGGAAAAAGTTAAATTGCCCATTACCGTGATTGAAATCAGTATCGGGTCAGAGACCTTGAAGTAGATGTGCTCCTAATGGCAGGTTTTTGAGGAAGCAGGGGACCAGGTGTGCATGTGTGAGACATCCATCCCTCTGCCCATTCTAGAGCTGCTGCCTTTGTGCCTGAAGTGGGGTGGGGATCACTTAATGCCCAAGTGTATTTGGAGGAAAGTGCAGCACCACGCCCGGGCTGGTTTACCTACTGACCCCCCTGTGCTGTAGAGTGAGACCCATTCACTAGGGATCCTTTGCCGAGAGTCCATTAACATTGTGCTCGAAGCCCTGGGAGGTAGCACAGGCCAGGGACACAATGTGAGCCACGTCTGCCCTCAGAGACAGGAAATGACAAATAAAGAGCAAAATGTGAAAGAGGACACTGCATGTCTTAGTCTGTTTTCTGCTGCTGTAACAGAAGACTTGAAGTTGGGAAACGTACAGGGAAAAAATTTTTCTTCAGCTCCTATTTCTAGAAGTCGCAGAGTATGGTGCTAGCAACTGCTCAGCTTCTTGTGTTTGGAGGGCAGTGGGGACATGCAGCAGAAAGAAAGAGGCCAAACCCCCATGATGGAGAACCATCCCCATGAGAAAGGCATTGAGCCACGATGAGGGTAGCCAAGCATAGAACAGCCCCAGCATCATTACCAGGCAGACCGAGTCTCAATATGAATTTGGGTCAGAACAAGTCATATTTAACCTGTGACTTTATGGTGCTCCACTGTCATACTTATCAACCAGTGCCACAAAATGTACCTCAAGCTCACTGGCTTACACAACATAAATACATCTTCTTCAATTCAGGAGGTCAGAAAGCTAGAATGGGTCCTACTAAGTAAAATCAAGGTGTACGGAGGACTGTGCTGCTTCTGGGGGCTCGTGGGGAGAAAGTGCTTCCTTGCTTTCTCCAGCTTCAAGAACCACTGCTTTCCTTCGCTCATGGTCTCTTCCTCCAACTTCAAAATATGGTGTCCATCTTTGCTTTTGTTCCATAGCCACATCTCCCTCAGGGTCTCTTGCCTCCTTATCCTCCTCTAGGTGCTTAATTGTCCTGCTCAGATGGTCTAGGGTCTTCTTCACATCTGAAGGTCTTGAACTTGGTTATACCTGCAAAGACTCTTTGTTGGGTTAGGTGACTGTTTCCAGGGACACAGGTATAGACATCTCGTGGGTCATTACAGTGGTGCCTCGGTTCATGAACACTTTTGTATGCAAACAGTTTAGTTTGCAAACGGAAGCATCTGGCAAATTTTTGCTGCATCAGGTGACGAACATGTCCATCTCATCTTTTCTTACAGGAACATGAGTGTGGCCATTTTCTCTAAATTTGTGGAACAAATTAAGCTTGTGAACTGAGGTACTACTGTATTCTGTTCTACTTGACAGTCCAAATTGGCTGACACAAACTGGAGCAGGGCTGGAGCCAACTGGCAATTTTTCAAAGAAATAAATACAGAATACACCTAGGACCTAAAAACTCCTTTTCCAGATACATACAATAAAAAGCGAAATGAGGGACATGAACAGACATTTGTACACTCACATCCACAACAGTTCTGATCACAGCAGCCACAAGGTAGAAGTATCCAAGTTATCCAACAGTGATGAATAAACTGAAAAATGGGATCTACCCATACAATGGCGTCTCATTCAGCCTCTAAAGGAAAGGAACCTCTGACTCATGCTACAACATAGTGAACCTTGAAGACATCATGCTCAGTAAAAGAGACCGGTCACAGAAGGACATTTCTCTTACAAAGAACCCACGGGAGTCAAGTTCAGAAATAACACTCAGAATGCCGGTTACCAGTGGCTGGGAAGGAGGGGACGCGGGAGTTATTCAGTGAGTGATTTGGTGAGTTATGGAGATGGTGGTGCTGCTGGCTGCACAACCTGGACATATTCAATACTACTGAATGACACATCAACACAGGTGGGAGGGCAAGTTTTAGGTTGTGTGTATTTTACCACAACTTAAAAATTCCTTCTGCATTTTTCTCTTATTTCAACCACGGGTTAAGTAATAAAGCAGAAATTCTGGAAAGAGACATTTGATGAGGTAGAGATTCTCTCAGTGAATTCTTGGTTTTTATCGTTCTTTTGTTCTTAAAATCTGCACTGATCAAAATGGCCAGATGAAATAGAGATCATGAAAAAAACCAGCCTATCCTCCACCTGCCTTCCTCTGTCTGGGACTCGGAGCAACTGCTCTTCCTCCCTGCCAGCCCCTTTCCCCCAACGGGTCTCCACTGCACCTATGTCCTGCATCTCCCGAGAGCTCAGCGGCTCCCTGTATATTTGCTATAGTTTGTCCACACGTGGATGTGCCAGGGGCTGGCAATCCAAGAAGATTAAGTTTCCCTGAAATGTTTCCAATGTTCAGTTGGAAACAAGGACCTGAGTCACACTAAAGCAACTTGCCAGGTTCGTTCACAAGCCAACGAGGGGACTCACACTCCTGTGAGGAAGCAGGTGCAGCTCAACAGAGCTGGTCCCATCTGAGCCCAAGTTCCCCTGGCCCCTGAGGCTTCCAAAGGCACAGTACAGGGTCCTTATGGGCAAACAGATCCGTACAGGGTCTGAGGCTCCCAATCTTCAGTGGACAAGGGGTCTATCTTTGAGAATGCTTTTAATTCACTGGGGTTCATATTCTTGAACTAAATTCAGTCAAAATTCTCCTTGAGTACTCCATATGTAACTCGGAGCACTCCATTGCACCAACAGTTACATTTTCCACAGTGACTAAATGAACTCTTTTCTCCTTTCATCGTTTGTCTTCTCTGGAGTTTGATGCAACCAGGCCACTTCCTCCAATTTTGGTTATCTCAGGGAAAATGATAAAACTTTAATTTCTGAATTTGTTAACCCAAAAGCAAAACCCCACCTCCTGGGGAGGCCTCTAAGAGTTAGTCCTTCTCTCTTCAAGTTCCTCAAATGCACATGCTCTTAGCTTTTTTCATCTGCAAAATAAAAATGAGGTCAAACTTCAGTTTGCAAAGAATGATTGAGTCTTAGAAAAAAAACTTTATGAATTATACATTTGAGTAAATAAAAGTTATGCTACTCATTTATTTTATAAGTGTTACTGGGTTTCAAATTTACACTTCCAGGCAGACAGGAAGAGAAAATACAGTCGCTTGATTTGGGTCTGTCAGGGACTGATCTGGTCTTCCTCATGAGCTCCTCCGATCAGGCGGCAGACGAAGGATAATTAGCGCACAACTGATGTTCAGTCTTAGGTGTCAGAACCTCACATGCTCTGTGGTATTCATTTTCTATCTCAGTTCCCTCTTTTTCAGGCGCATCTTTCAAGATCTATCTGTGTATGGGGGAGGAGGCCTCTGCGACTTCATGACGGTAAAATGAAGAGACGTGAAACCCAAGGACTAAGGTCTTCAGCCCTTTGCTTCATTTGGCCAATGTGGCACCAAGATAGAGTGGCTCAGTCTTGTCTATTTGATCTCAGTCTGCTGCTTCTCAGGCCTCACAGACTGAACATCCTGCCCCACTGGCCCGGGCTCTCTCTGCTCTCACTGCTTAGCCTCAGCCATGGGACCCCCACCGTTCCTCAGAGAGCCCCATGGAAGACTCACTCCTGTACCATTCGGATTTATGCCATGCAAGGAAAAAGGTCAGGTCAGACTGAAGGCTCTGTCTCTGTCCAGCCACGGTGCCCCACCGTGTTGTGTCACCCCACATGGGCTACATCCCTACAGAGAGCTTTCTCTAGGTAGTGAGCAGAGAGCGCGCCCCACCGCTGTGCTGTTGGCCGGTGAGCCTCTGACTCTCTAGGGATTTGACATGTCTGCCAGTTACCGCAGTGTAAACATTCCCACCATGTCTACTCAGCAGACTTCTGACTCTCTTGGGATTTGATGTGTCCGCCAGTTACCGCGGTGTAAATAATCCCACCGTGTCTACTCAGCAGTCCATTCACAAAGTCTCTGGAGTCTCAACAATCCGCTCTCAAAAGCTGGTAGAGATAGCTCCTGTGTACTACTAGCTGACACTCTCAGTCTTCTCCAGAATCAAGACAGAAAACCCGCTACCTCTTCTGCCTTTTTATCGCTAATTTGTCTTTTATTATCTCTTGGGATGCGAAGGGATCTGTTTCCTCTCTTTGTGGCACCCACAGTCGCAGGCTTCCTTCCGTGTGGGTCTAGTTCTGAGAGCTGACCACCTACCCTCATCTAGGCTTTGTTCTTGAGATGCTAAAAAGGAGCCAAAATATTTTTAAATGTTCTCCCAAATCCTATTTTCAGGCTGCACGGCCAATTCCAATGTCAGAATACATTCTCTGTTTTTCACTTCAGTTATATAATTCCAGTCTCACCGATATCCTTCTGTCATTTCCAAGGAGCCTATTCAATTAGTCTCTACGTTGTTTATTGTATCTTTCACTTGTAAAATTTCATTTGATTCATTTTTCTAGCTGGTACGGTATCTTCCATTTCATCATTGAGACTTTGTATCTTTCCATTCATTTCAAGAGGGTTTGCCCTTAGTGCTTGGAGCATTTCTGCATCACTACTTTAAAATGTTGGTTGGGTAATTCTGCCCTCTGGGGAGCCCTTGCTTTAGCAGTTTTTAGTGTAGTATTTCCCTCTGCAAGTTGAACTTTTCCTGTTTTTTGTGTGCTAACTAATTTTGGATGGTATCTTGTATATTGTAGATGCTATTAAGACTCCAGGTCCTATTTAAAACTTATGAAAAATGTTGATATTTCCACTTAGGTGAGCAAATCACTTTGCTTAGCAGATTCTGCTGCTTTAGGATGCAAGTCCTGGCTCACTTACCGATCTGACTGCGGTGTCAGAACCACTCAGCCTTTTCAATGCTCTTCAGATGGGCCCTGAGGTGAGTGTAGGCCCTAGGCTGTGGTCTTCCCCATAGTTCAGTCCTCACATGTCCTGTTGGGGTCAGAGCTATGCCTGGGCCACTCAGGGGTGAGCTGGCAGCTTAATGAGATTGTTTCCATGAGTTCCTCCTCTTTGCTTCTCCCTGATATTTTCTGAGTCCCTGGGGCTTCCCTTTTCAGACTCCAGCCAGAAGGCTGGGGCTGTGTTTATCTTGTTTTGCCACATCTGCTGCATCACAGCCTGTATCTTGGGTCAAGCAGTGGAAGAAACTACGCTTTCTAAGGAACAAAGGACCAGGAGCCCTCATGGCAGCATGGCTGCTCCCACTGAGAGCCCAGCTTGCCCTCCCTCAGAGTCTGCAGCCAGTACCCGCGGAGCTGAACTTGAGTGCCCACAGCGCCTCACAGAGGTGGCTTCCTCCCTATCTCTCTGCCACCTTTGTTCAGGCCTTTGATGAGTCCACACCAGGGGTCTATGCCACTCTGTATCCCAGGACCACCTGGGATCTAGGCAGATGGTGCTGTGCCTCTCTCGTCACCTCTTGCTGAGTCACTCACTTTCCAATCTCTCTCAGACTCATGTGACCACACGCTGCTCCCTGACGTGACCACCCATGACCTCAGCGCTGTCTGTGGGAACAAAGCACAGCAGTGTCCACAGGCCCTGAGGAAGTGGGCTTCCTTCCCTGAACCATGGCCTCCGTTATGTGCTCTGGTACAAAGTGCCAGACCAAGGTAGAGTGGACCCGACTTCCCGGTTCCCTGTACCACCCCACCCCTCTGCTTAAATCAATGCTTGTCTACAAGAAACCTGGTATCAAACGCTCAGGTCATTTCAAATGTTCTAGTGGCTACACTAAAAAAAAAAGTAAAGCTCTAAAATTAATTTTAGTAACAGCATAAAATAACACAGTAGGGTAATCATGGTTGACAATAGTTAAATGTGTATTCCAAAACAGCTGAAATGATGTTTGGTATTTCTAACACAAACCAATGAAAAATGCCTGAAGTCATGAATATGCAAGTTACCTGACCTGGTTATCACCCTTTGTATGCCTCTATTGAAATATCACACTGCCTCCCAAAATTATGTCACATGAAATGCTCACATTT